>CAKNWU010326631.1:0-29500 GCA_932072015.1 Andricus quercustozae
CCGAATACAAATCGTACGACCTTTAATTTAAGCAGCTATCTTTATTTTACCTATTTGTGCATGGTGAACCCTATATTCAAGCCTATGTTAGGGCTTTCTTCAAAAATGTTGAGTCTTTCTAGTCAAGTGGCTGATACAATTGCCTTCTCAAATTGCACCTCTCTTTAATTAATCAGTGGTAATGAATGAAATTACTTGGAACTGAAAATAATCTTTGACCAAATCAGTTGTTCTGTTTGGGCAATCTAGTCAGGCCCTGCCCTAGTTCTATGTTTTATTTCAAGTCTAGTAATGACTAGATCTTATGGGTCTGGTTAAGGCATAACACTCAATAAAACAAATAAAATTTCAGTAATTGATTTGATTGATTTTCTATGGCATGTACCTCTTTAAATGTTTTTGGTAATTTAAGAAGCTGAGAGCGTCGATCAATCCCCATTTTGTATCTTACAAAAGTGGTCGCATTATGATTGTTCGATACATAAGACTGCGACAGCCAGAATTACTCCTCCAGCTATGGGCGTAAAAATTGATGATACGTGCCTCTGTACTCTCAAATTTACGTTATGAGATTGGACGTGAAATATATCCTTGAAAGTCAATCTTATGAGTCAATATAGCTCAATATCCCAGTTTCTTTCCATCTTGAAAGGCTGAAGTAATAAATCTACCAGTAGAACACTAAATACAAGTGAGCACAACAACCACCATTGCCTGAGATCCCTTCGTCCTTTTACCCGTTCCCTTCTTAATCAGCGGACTACCAGACCTGTCTTCCATTTCTCTGGCCACCGTTCTCCTCTTCAAATCTAATTGCAAATCTACCACATTTCACCCCTATTCCTCCACAGTTCAGTGCTTTATTTGCCAATACCTTCCCTGTAGCCTTGTCTTTTCAGCCTTGCATATCGCCTTATTCATCTCTTCCCTAACAATCTCGTTTTCAATATTCTCGTCCCCCGCTACCGCTTTTCTTTCTTCCTCCTTTACCCTATTATCCACACCCCCTAACAAACCGTTAAAATACTCCGTCTACATGTTCACCTAGATATCCTTATTTATTCCGTTCCTTTTTCGTCTCTTCTGTTTATTACATTCCATCCTCTCTCTTCCTTTACCGCTATTCCTACCGCTTCTATGTACCTTTCTTTCTCCTTCTATGTTTTATCCTTAATATTCTCCCGTGCTTTCTCTTTTTGCTACTAGTTTCCCTTTTTTCTATTAACTTTTTTTCTTCATTTTCTTATATTCTCCTTGATCCTATCTTTACATTCCAGCATTCAAAGTCCCACCAACCTCTCCTTACCCTTTACCTACTCCTTTTGGTCTCACCTCTTACTTTAAGTTCATTTAGGAGTATGTCTACTCACTCCTCCTCCCAACTCCCTACCTCTTCGTTTTCGATTCTTTTTTTTCAAAATTCTCTTAACTGATCTTTCCCCCTACTTTCCATTTTCAATATCTTCTGAGCCTATCTGATTGTCCACTGCCATTCTGTTCATCTGATTCCTTATTCTTTCTTTTGCCAAAATGTAGCCTATCACGATGCCCCCTATATCTGTTAACGTAAATTCCTCTTATTCATCTTCTACGGTATTACCGTTGCAAATAAACCATCCCGTCTCTCCCAACAATTCCAGAAGCCTCATGGCCTCCCAGTTCCTTTTCTTATGTTTCGAGTTTCTTATGAAGACCTCCTTCCTCCAATCCACACATCTCCCCCTTGTTCATTGGCTTATGGATTCAGGTCCCCATCTTTTTTTTCTGTCTATTTCCTTATTCTTATTCATCCTTCCTCTTCCCTTCTTCTCTTGTACACACATACAGCATCCATAATCACTTTTCCTACTTTTCTTCTAGCTCAACATTGTTTATCTTTTTCTTCCATACACTCTACCTTTTCTTTATCTGCCATCCTTTCCTTTCTTACCCTTGACACCATACAACCCATTCCTCTCCCTTTTACGTGCTCCATTTTCTCTGCTTGCATCTTCTACAAACATGCCTTCGGTAATATTCTTTTCATGCTTTTTCACTCCTTTTCATCCAACCACGTTTCACTTATCATTTTTACACCCCACTTTTGAAATTCTGCTCAGAATAATTTCTTCTAGTTTTTGAAGCCTGACACATATTTGCATTTAAATCCTCTTGTCGTTTCACCCCCCTCCCCATTTTTCGTAAAATTTTTATTCCAATTTTTCTCTCCGTTTCCCCTTCATTCACTTCCCATTCCCTACCGTCTCCCCAATCCTTTCATTTCTTCCTTTTAACAGCTTCTTCTTCTCCATAAGTTCATACCTCTCCTCCTTACTCCTAATTTCAATAAAAACATACATTATTTCCCTTCCTTCCCGTGCATACTTGTCCCACACTATATCGCTTCTTCCAAGCTCTCTTTCTTTTTCATCTTATAATCAGTCATTATTTCTGGTTTGCTCACTATCTCCTCTTAACAGTTTTATTTCTCCTTTTTCCTTTTCCCTTATGCTTTATCTGCCTATTATCTATATTTTCCAATTTATTCCAGACCTTCTCTTTCTCTCATTTCCATCATTTACCCCATTCATTCTAATTATGTCTAACTTTTCTTACCTCGTTTTAACCTCCCCCTCTTGCCTTTTCATATCATCCAGTCTTCCACAATTCCCCTCTCTAAATCCCTTTATCAGAACTTCAAATTTTTTTAGCACATTTTCATTATCCCTTTTTCTCTCTGGCGCTCTTTTTTCTGCCTTGGCTTTTTTTAATCTTATAGCCCCTGTCCACATCATCGACCGACTGTTCTCTTTTCATTTAAAATTTTCCCGGGTTCTTCCCTTCACTGATCACGCTCTATCTGCTATTTGTGATCCGGAGAATTCGCTTGACCCTATAATAAAAAATTAAATATTGCTTTCTGATCTCAAGGTTAGCAAACGGAAACCGCTAAGGTTTCTTTCTAACGTCAAAAAAATTCAGAAAAGTGTCCTTCTATGAAAAAAGTCGAATTTATTTTTCACTTTTATTTCTGACGGAAAAATATTTATTTTTCAGCAAATCGTTACGATCAGTAAAAAGAGTGTGAAAAAACGTATCAGAATTGTAGTGAACAAAACTTCTTTTATTGCTAGTAAAACCACTCCTGAAGAAAAAAACCTGAGCTTACATTCGAGATATAAAAAGGATGAGGAATGTGCCCTTTTCCAAAAGACTCAAATTTGTTTTGGACTTTTATTTCTGGAGGTTAAATATTTTAATTTTTCAAATAATGCTTATGATCGCTGGAAAGAGCGTGAAAATCCCTACAGAAACTGCATTGGAAAACTTTTGTGTTATTGCCCCCTCCTTTACAATTTGTCTTAGATCGGAAAAATCTGATTTTTAATTGGGTACGGTCATTATTTCTGAAGTTTTCCGCTCGGACTGAAAATTCAGAAAATTTTTGTCCTATTGTATGGCAAGTTATCGTAAAATGTTTTGTCATTAAGATCAATATTTGCCGAGGAGGGAGGTGGGACTTTTTTATTTTTTTCAGGTACCATCGATTTCAGCAATTTTCAGCTCTTTATTTCAATGAAAGAAATGTTGTCTTCTACAGGTTGAAATTCGAAAAACATAAAATTGATTTTTTACCTACATTTTCGACATTTTTCTTTTAAATGGTAATTATATTATATTGCTGCAAAAACCATAGTCTTTGAAGCAGCATATCTTTTAAATCGTGTAATGAAATAATTTCAACATCAGCGGATTCAACACGATCTAAACTGTCAAACGGATTCTATTGTCACAATTGATTGTCTTTTAACAATAATTGTTACAAAAAAATACACTTTTATCGCAGTTTTGAACGAATACAATTTTTCCTTATTGCAGAGTCATTTTTCTCATCTCAAGAAGAATATCCTAAGACAATGGATTGCCATTCTTTTTTTTGTAATTGTCATAAACAAATTCACAGTTAAAAATTATTTCACTTATGAGGTACTTCTTCTTGGCAAATTTACTTATTCTTATCTCAAGAATTATATTTCGCCCAGATAACTGTATGTTGTCGAAGGCAATTAAAAAAAAATAATATCCGCTTACAGTTCCACATAGTTTCATCAGATAAATGAGAATCTTATTCGTTATAAAGAAATGAATTATAACTATTTATTCTTCTTCGGAATTACTCCTTATTACCGTCATTTTTGGCTTAGTTATTATAATGAATTAATAAAATATTTCAAAATGAAGAATACAAAGAATACAAATAAGAGTGTCTGAGTCAAGTTAGTTATGAATTTTGTGGAATTCATTGTCAGATTCTCTAAACATTGGAAAACGAAAAAAAAGAGTTTTCAAAATTAAAAACAAAATCAAAATTTTGAGTTATCTCGAAAACGGCGATAGAAAAGCGAAAACTGATAACATTTGTAGTTCTTTTTAAAGGGGGATGGTCCTCGGCCACCTTGACCTAAACCAGTAAACAGATTTTCAAAATTTTAAAAAAATCTGAATTTTGAATTGTCTCGAAAACCGTCAAAGATACGTGAAAACTAGTTAAATTTTAAGGATTTTCTACACAGAGTTTTTTTTCAAACAACTCGAACTAAAGCAATAGAAATATTTTAAACATTGAAAAAATTGCAAATTTTGATTCATCTGGAAAACGGTAAGAGATGTAAAAAATCTGACCCAAATTAACCCAGTAGAAAGTTTTCGTCTATTATAAAATGTATTGCCGCAGTGTAAACATTTGTAACAAAGTATATCGAGATGTAAAGGCTGAAAACATGAAATTCTTCTCTACCACCTGAATAAATATAGCGCTGTTATCGGATATAAGCCATTTAAGTTAGTGAATATAAAGTGTCTATTCATCTAGCCATGACCTTGTATATATGTGCAGTCTTTTATGAACTCACTGTTCACTTGAAATTCTTGAAAGAATAATTTTCAGTTGTAATTCAGTATTCAGATGAAATGAAGATTATTACTGAAATATTAGTTATTGTATTCGTTGGTTTCCTTGATTTTATCAGTCTAATATGTAAGTTTAATATAATATTATAAATATATTGAAGAAAGTAGGTGATGTTAAATCCTTTTTATGTTTAACGTCTGGGAATATAATATAGATGGAAGTGGTGACAAAAGTCAAAACGACTACTTCCAGAAAAAAATTGTATAATTTATTGTGTCATGTTAATCATGGAATTAAAACGTATGAAGTTTCGAAAAATACACCATTTTTCTTATAAGATTAAAATTGATAATTGAGGCTAAGTTAAAAAGATTCAAACGGAGTTAAGAAAATAATGATTGGTTGGAATTGTTGTGATTGCTTGTCCATGTGCAAAAAATTTAAATGTAAATTCTTGAATGAAAAAGATTGTTTAGTCCATAATTTTGAGTATTGCTATAAAGAATTAGCTTGATACTAAATTAGAAATAATGTCCAAATAAAATAAAATGTTTCACTCTCATGACATTTTATCGTACGACGAGCCATTATTTTTCATTTTTTTGAAAATATTTATAAGAAAGAGTTTATAGAAGGGCGTACCTTTATGAAAAATATATTGTTCATAAGGCTATAAATAAATAATTGCTCGGCATACGAGAGAATGTCACGAGAGAAAACAATTTTATTTTGTGCCAGAGATGTTTATAAAAAATAAGCAATGTTACTAATGGTAGACGTAGAGTTTTTAACAGTTTTAGGGAAAATTATGACACTGGTTGGCCTGGATGATTTTTTATTAACAAATGAATAGTCTAGAAGATTTTCTCTTGAAAATAGCAATAGATACACAGATGCAATGGATAGATGGCAATAGATTCTGAGGTACAATTGTGCAAATATGTAAATTTTGTTTAAAAAATCATTTGTTTGTAACGCTGTAAATTTCAAACGGTATCTGTTGAACAAAAGGTGTCTGGGGGACCTTTTAGTGTGTAGAAGGGTAGTGGCGACTGGACTAAATTGAGCTGGCCTTTTTATATTCTGGAAAAAAATTATTAATATCAATTACATCATTTTTGTACATTATTTTATATAACTTCTAATGATTCCAAAGTGTAGCAAAAAGTGCAGCCTTGGCAGAGGTAACGTTGATTCAACAAAAATAGATTTCTGTCCAAGGATTTTCTATTCAATTTCGTAGTAGTAAATATGTCATTTAACAAACAATATACGTATATAAGTATGCAAGTATGAACATATGCTCACAGTTTGAGCAAATATCCCAGAAAAACATATTTTTCTCAAAGAGGAAGAAATTAATCGATTAAAAATTTTTTTTCGATATGCCAATCTACAAACTGTTTTCCCTCAGTTCAAATAGACTGCAGAATGCCATATATTAAATAATAATTACTTGAAGGTAAAGAAATATGAATTTTGGTTTAAACGCAACCATGTTGCGACACACTTTGAACGCTTGCGAAACTTTCGGGAAGTTCATGTACTTCCTTCGAAAATGTTGATTTTTTATGAAATCAATGCAAAGGACACTTTGGCTCCTGTAGTCTATATTTCATGCTGTGGTCATTTGAACTTTTCTCATCGATCAGAAAATACATTTTTCGATTCATGAATACATATTTTATTATTTATTAACCACTGATTGTTCGACATTGTTAAAGTTAAGTAGATAGTGTACAAGAAGTTTATACTTTTTTTTGTTTACAAAATTAGGTGCAAGTGAATTTCCAAATCTTGACCCATTGAACATTCGTGTAGCTATGGAGGAAGGCTCTACTTTTAAATCAAGTATCTACCAAACCGACTATCTACCTATTCAGGTACCCGCCTGGATGGAACATTTTTATATTATTGATAAATTTTACGTTTATATAAAAATGGCAGATAACCGTCATTTCCATACAACAGAAGATCTTAAAGAGGATTTAGTACATCCAGGGTTTGATTATAAAACTCAAGGTCCAGAGGAAGCTTGGATTCGTATAGGAAAGGACGAATATTTTTCAGCTAAAAATTTTAAAATCTACGAGCGCAAAAAGCCCCATACTGTTTCTAATTTGGAGCCTTATGGCCGCGTTTATATAGCATATCCAAACGGCTTTGTCTTTACTGCATTGTTCGAAAAACATCCGGAATTAATCCGTAAAATCCATGCACCCAATTTACGGAAAAGAATGATAGGTAAAGTTTGTTTTCGGTGTAAATAAGTTCTGTCCCGCGTTCAAAATTCCCATCGGTGGAATCTGTGTAATAATAATGACTTGCACATTTCAACGTGAAATTATCTTTACTCTATCTAGAACTATCTTTCATTTATATTTTACGTCAAGATGGTTGTATTTCTTAGTACTTGTTTGTAAAAGATTTTAATAAAACAGAAAAAATGTATTCTATAGAGATTTACACATTTTATGTGAACACTTTTTTAATACCACCAATAATTTGGAAGTAAATCAAGGAAAACATGAGCTTTTCGGGGAAGTTTGGCAAAATTGATCAAACTATTTTTTTTCATCAGAACGAAATTTCACGCAGGTACTTTTTATGTAAAAAGTAAAACGTTAGGACCCCAGGGGCTTTCATTTGATTAAATTTGTACTTAACGCTACGCCCTACTGAGCAGCTCATTCTTCTAAAGAATACGGGTATCAAAATAAATTATGATTATTAATTATTTAAAAAATTGCAGAGTGTCTTAAATACAAAATATTGCTCTTATCATTCATTAAGTGCCTTTTTAATTCCAAAAAATCAGAAATATTCTCGGTAAGCCTATCCACTTCTTTATTTAATGTAAACAAAGTAAGGTAATATAAATTATTTTTGCAAATAACTGTAATTTTATCATTATGAAGAATTAACTTTTCAACACGTTATGTTGGTAGAGGTGACGTAGCCTGTTTACAAAATTCAGAATATTGCCTTCTTACTCTTTCAATAAAGTTGAAAATGTTAGACAATCGCCTTGTCTTACTTAGCTTTTATATTTGTCACGCTTGTCATTCCAATAATCCATAGCGAGCTTACTTTTTGCTAACTGAGTTTTAGGCTAAAAGTTAGATTTAAGCCTATTTTTATTCTTAAAACAAGAGTCATTTTTAATCAAAACCGAATAACTTTTCATCAAATAAATTTTTTTTCTTTCTGTTTAGTATGAGAGAAGCTTTGAAATGTAGAAGCTCCAAATTAGCACTATTACATTGTTTTTCTTTTATCTTTTTAGCTTCTTGGTAAAGTCCGAATTAAATCACATACATACATATTTTAATACTTCTCGAAGAGAGAAATACTTTAGAACAAAAAATATACACGGAAAAAATAGAAGCTGCACATCGATACCAGCAGATAATTTGACTAATTTAAACAAAATTAATGAAATAAGTAATAGTAGCGGAGAGTGGGGTATGGTGCTGCGCTTTTACTGTCAATTATGATTAAAATTACGTTATTATTTGACATTTAAATAATTGATTATTTTTTTGATTGATTAAATAATTGTATCCCATACACTGGTGTATGGCGGCCGTCACATTACTGTTATTTATTCAAAAAATAAGTACATTGTAGAATAAAAATCGTACAATATAATAAGTCTGGAGAGTGCAATGTCCTGCTAATAGAAATTTGGGTTGTTCTTATCGGATGCCCCGGGTTATTTATTTCATTATTGCTAGTTTATGACAATGCAATTAATTTGTTCTTATTACGATAATTGAACTGATTTTCATAGAACTTGATTCCAGTAATTTTGGTATACTAAAAACTGATATATGCGCTACATTTGGCTATAAAATCTCATGTGTTGAAGGTCAAATCTATTTTTTGACATGAAGGGTTCATTTATTGAAGTTGAAAAATATGTGTTCGTTCGCGTAATGATTCGTTTCTCTTTGGAAAGGCCTTACAAACAGTGTTGATCGCCCTGAGTTCATAGGCAAAGAGGAGGAAGCGACATTAAGACCAATTGTAGAAACCAAGCCCCCTAAAAGATAATAGCAATTTCAGGATAAGGAGGAACATTAACATCCAGGTTCCTCCTAAACCCTAAGATTAGGCTGAAATCCATCCGTCCTCTAGACCATTATTATTGTCCAGTCCCATTTTCAGTGTGCTCTTGACTAGGAACTGAGGAATCTCCATCACAATCTGAGCAAGTCAATCGCTGACAATCTAGCAGAATATTTTTAACAAAATACAGGTGTTATCTGACGCAAGAAGGAGAATGCAGAATAGAGAGGAGTTAATCAGGCAGAATTACCAGTTTCTAACTGACCCATCCCGCCCCTTCAGCAATCTGGCTGTTTCTGTCAAAAATTCGCCTAAGCTAGACGAGGTCAAGACTTTTTGAAGAGACGTTTACGAGGTCCAGACCCAATCAAGGAAAAATACTAAGAATATCATCCGCTTCCATGAGCTTTGCGAAAACCTTATAACAAATGAAGAGAAATGTCCATCAATCACTGCCGAAATGGTGAAGAAAATATTGAGGAACCAACATCTGATCCGCATCTTCACCTTACATTTAAAGTTGGAGACGCCCATTACACAGTGGCTGGTCTTAGGACGCGCTATACTGCTACCGAAGAAAGGCGACTTGT
Organism: Andricus quercustozae; assembly: GCA_932072015.1. NCBI lineage: Eukaryota > Metazoa > Arthropoda > Insecta > Hymenoptera > Cynipidae > Andricus > Andricus quercustozae. Next base: position 9,553 of record CAKNWU010326631.1, read on the forward strand.
CCAACGCTGTATAAAATCTTTAAAGCCATCTTGAACGACAGGGCTGTTCAATGAATTGGGCCTGCGTAGAGAGAAAAGTGCGAACAACTTGGCTCGAAAAAAGATGCAGCAGGCTGCCGAGAGAACCTGCTAATTGACAGGTGCATCTTCAAAGAGGCAGCAATCCACCAGATCGCTTTGTCGATGGCCTGGATTGGCTACCAAAAAGCTTTCGATTCTACCTCTCATAAACTTATCATCTGTCTGTTGAAAAGCTTGAAGATTCATCCCCACATAGTGAGATGCATAGAGAGATCGATGCCCCTTTGGAAAACTTCTGCCACTATCTTTCGCACTATGCAATTCTCCTGGGTATCTTTACGGTGACAAATATTATCGCGAACATAAGGTCACTCAAAACTGAGGGCATTAGCTGCGAGGTAAATCCTGACTCGGGAGGAGTCCAGATGTCAATTAATTTCAAGCGCGAATAGCATTCGTGTGGGTAACCATCAGCTACGTATGACCGGGTTGTCTATTCGCTGCGCTTTAACTAATTTCAGCGGAAGATTTGACGCCGAGGATGATTTTGTGCATTCTATCGGTAGGTTACAATGTCTGCTTTCAAACTCGACTGTCGAAAACCCGGTTGAATTCGGGAGGTGGCAAATGTGAGTTCTTCTAATAAATTCGGATGCAGTCGCGGGTTATCACTGATGGTAATTGAATTCATACAGTGATTCTAAGCCCACCTGACTAACAGAAAAAATTTTCTCAGGCCCATACCCAATGAAGTGAAGTCGTCTGGCGGTTTTAAAATAAAAATGGATGACCTGAAGATCTATGCTTCTATTTCGAAGCAACTTCATAGTGCTTTAGATATTGTCGAGGGGTACACAAAGAGATTGGTATTGACTTTGAATTGGTCAACTGTGCCAAGATTAATCTGAAGCGAGGACAAATTACTGGTATTCCCGGGGACCCCGAGCTATAGCTAAGCGTGCCTAAGAGCCGCAATTCCGGATATAACATCAGTTATTGCTCTCCGATGCAATTACAAAAGTGTCCTTCGATATATTTGGTGTTACGGTGCCCCGGTTCTACTCAACTCGTTTGGGATAGTTCCATGGGAAAAGTTAGAAGAGCTTGCATATCATTTCTTCTGTTCCGGGATTTTACATCCCATAACGACAAGGCGGTCGCGGACTTGTAAATCTCCAATGTCTTCATTACCAAATTGTTCTGGGTACAACTTACGACGTCGCAAATTGAAGATATTCTCTCATAAAAATGGTAAGGAAACACGAGATTATTGGCAAGGGAGCGTTCCTTGACAAAGCTGCGGAGCAGGCGGCCGAGGCCCTTGACCTAAATTTTAACAACAGAAGTGAGGATAGTGCATTACTCCATCTAGATGCCCCACTTCTAAAAGCTCAAATGAAGAAAGCAGAATGCAAAAAATACCGGCAACAGCTCCTCGACAAGAAAATGCACGGAAAATTTCACAAAAATGTAGGATCGCCCTTGCTGAAGATGCAAACTTTTGCTTTTCCCAAATCATCAGGACTTAATTCAGGTACAGATAGCTTCCAAGACGGAGTACCAGGTCAGTGTCATTACCACCTTAGTACACCGTGACTGGATTTTACGTCAAGAAGTTCCCTGTGATAGGTGCAGAGCGTGTCATTCTAGGGTGGTTCAAATTTATGGGAAAAGCTCGATTTGCAAAAAAATGGAAGAAAGAAGCACTTGTTATAAACTTTTTGTAAATTATAGTCACCTCTTAAAAAGTATTCGAGGAATAGTATCCACTCAATACATTTTATAATTAAGATTTAAAAAAAATCCATTTTATCTTGAATAATTTTTGCAAAATAAGCAAACATTGATTCACAATTAAAAAAATAAACTTCCAAAAAATCTCACATCTCGCCTGATTAGAGACAAGAATAAAACAATGAAAAAGAGGAAGAAAAAGAGAAAAAGTAAACCAAAAACTAACCTCTGACTTTTTCCTTTCTCCGTCCTTTTTATACTACGACCCCAATTTCTGTCTATTTCAATAAAATCCATTTTCCCCACAAGAAACAATGAATTTTATAAATTTAAAAATACGTAATCCTCCTTTATTTAAAAAAAATGTGAACTGCCTGTATTTGTCTTCTTTTGAAAGTTCAAAGTTTACGTGTTTGTTTTTATCTGTTGCACACTTAGGAAACCACTATTTAAAAAATTAAAACAATTGTTTAAATCACAATGTAAGTATTGCAAGACATAGTTAAGAAATTTATTTTAATTATTATTAAAACGAACATTTTGAAAACTTAAATTTCACTTTTATTTTACAAACTTGAAGAAATGAACAGAAACTGAATATTACGATGTGTCGTGTATAAAGTCACGTCATATACTGACGTTGAGTTTAGACAGAAAAACTCTCAGAATTGGTCAGATTTTCATTAAAATAAGAGAGAGATAGGGAGAAAAAGAAAGAGGGCGATACAGCTAGAGAAATAATTCAAACGAGGCGACTTTTTTGACATAGTTTTACCCCTATTATGGACCAGGGACTCAATATTTACGAGCGACTCAATACGTCCCATAACATACTATTTGTAAAAGGACACATATTAACGAAAATTTCGATGTCATTCGAGAAAAGTGCAGTTTAAAAAAATGTCATCAAAATATAACATTTTGTGTTCTTTCAAAATATATCATAATCACATTATAATAATAATTAATAATAGTAAAGAGTGATAAATATAAATTTTTTGTTTTAAATCTTAAAAAACACTTATAATATCATCATACTAATGTACTTATTTTAATAAGTATTTAGCGAGAGAAAAAGATTTGGAAGATTTTAAAAATATTCTATAGCCCCCCGCCCCCCCACCCATTTTAATCAAAACAGTACTTTAGTTTATCTCTAAGTGAGCAAGCCTTAAATTAAAAAGGAAAGTTATGAACATTTCGAAAAATTGAAAAAAAAAAAAAATGGTTGGTTTATTCAATTAACATAATATTCAGATAGGTAAGAAGAAAGAAAATATTAAAATATTTAAGTGAAGCATGTTTAATATAGAATATGTGAAAATTTTGAAACATTAGAATTAAAATTTTTTTTCAGAAATTAAAAAAACCAAGGTAATTCTCAAAACGAAAAATCATATTCAAAAAAGGAATTCGCAGATATTGCAATTAAGTTACTCGATAAAATCAAATCATAAAAAGAGCATAGGGTTTTAAAAATTACCCTCCAATCACATAGTTTTAATTTGACCCAGATTCAAGAAAATTTTTACAATTCAGGCAAATCAACAAAAAGAAACTAAGAAAATGTTCTAGGAAAAGTAACAGAAAATGTTTGCCAAAAAGAATAATGATAAGAGTTTATATAAGATTAAAATATCAAAAATTGAAAAAAAAATTAATGTAAATAATATTATCACTGAAAATAAAAGATAGATTAATTAAAAACATAGAGGAAAAATAACAAGGTATGGTATACAAAAAATTTGTTATCAAATAATGTATTGGTTAACTATAAAAGTACTCAATGTTACATAATAAGATTCTGCACATGTTTTTATATATGGCATGTTCCTCAGATAACCTTTTCTTTTCCTAATTGTAAAATTTAATAATCTGAATGAATTGCTTTCAGAATCACCCACAAATAGATTTTAATTTTGAAACCTCCGATTCCCTTTTATTGTGCCCGGAAAATGCACCAAAAAATGTAAAATAGCAGTTTTTTTATCAAATTCATGCCAAAGACGGTATTTTGTGGAATTTTTTCACAAATAAATTATTTTTAATTGGTAAGTGACGAGTTTCCAAGTATTTTTTAAATAATTTTAAATTGTTTAAGCAATTATTGTTTGTTTAAACAATTTTTTTCATCAGTAAATCATGAAAAGTTATTATCTGTCGGGATAAATCATACAAAATTGATGAATGTCAAGGGTAGTAGTTCTTGTTTAACATATTTGGCAATTATTTAAACAATGTTCATTAGTTTAAACATTTTTTCCCCTGGAAATAATGACAAAATTAAATAATGTTGAGAGAAATATATTTTTGAAGAATATTTGGTAATTATTTAAACAAATTTTATTTGTTTAAAGAATTTTTTCTTCAGTAAAGAAAGAAAATTTATTATTTTCTGGAATTAATGACACAATTAACGAATGTTAAGAGTAATATTTTTTTGCTTAAGATATTTTGCAATTATTTAAACAACTAATAATCATTCACTTATGCCTGTTCATAAGAAAAGTGGCAGAATCTACATGCAAATTATTTTCTGGTCACCGAATCCAATTACTTACGGGAGTAATTTGAAGAAGAAAAAAACACTATACTTTACTTACAGCAGTTAAATTTAATTGCAGAAAAGAATAACTTTTCACGATTTACTGTGAAAAAAATTGTTTGAACAAATTAAAATTGATAAAAAATTACTAAATATCCTTTAGAGAAAAATATTACTCTCAACATTCCTTAGTTGTGTTCATAATTATAGAAAATAATAACTTTTCTCGCTTTGAAGGGGATAAAAATTATTTAAATAATTAAAAAATTTCCTTTAAAAATATATTCTTCTCAAAATTCTTCAATTGTGTCATTATTTCCAAAAAATAGTAACTTTTTACTATTTTAGGAAGAAAAATTTTTTTAAGTTATTACCAAAGATGTTAAATAAGAACTTGATACTCTTGACATTCATCAACTTTCTATCATTTATTCGGAAAGAAAACCAAAAAAAACTCACGATTTACGGGGAGGGATTGTTTAAACACATCATAAACTGCTCTTTTGCATTTTTTGTAGCATGGTCGTAAAATTAACAGCCAGTTTAAAAGCAAGTAATATACGTTTAATATAATAATTCAAGGTTTCATCATCGTATGGTTAAAACGTATTGTTTACTACTTTGGAAGTTATTAGTTATACATATAGATTATATCTTTTTGATAAAATAAATTACTCTACAGATACAAAAAATTCGTCATCACTTTTGCCCCCATTAATTAAATTAAAAAAAAATGTGTAAGATAACATCCAAAAATTAAAAAAAAATAGTTATCTGTATTGGGATACTGAAACCTTCTGCATATTGTCCAAATTCAGGTTTTCACTTCACTACACTGCAAATTGTATGTTAAGAAAAATTTCTCTTCTAAAGTAAACTTTTACTTATCACATATACTGTTGACATGAGCAAAACTTGTCCACTCACCTAATTTCTTTCTTTAAGCATTGAATTTGACTTTTTAGGAACTATTCCTAATTTTGTTTTTCCAGTTGCCCTTTTGAAAATTCTCAGTTGGGGTTCAAATTTAGGAGATGCCATTCGCAAATGCTACTGTTTTCTTAGAACTTAACAAGAAACTTTGATTCTTTTTAAAATGGAATGGATTCTCAATTGTACTTAAGCAAAATTCGAGCAAAGGGGTATTTTCAGTTTTCACGAAAAGAAAGAAATTTACTAACTTACAGATAGAACTCGTACTTGTATAAATCCTTCATTTTCCTCATATTTCTTTCAGACTTGAAAAAAAATTCATGGTTTGTGTATCACTTTTCATGCTTTTTTCATAACACAAAACTATTCTTGAACGAGAATAATTTATTGAAATTTACAGCTAATGTTGTAATATTTTTTTTCGGTAATAACACTGGAACGTTGAAAATTGAGTTGACCATCGTCCAGTTTCAGAGTAATTAATTGCAAGTCCGTATTCAATTTTTGAATTTCTGTGAAATTGCTTGAATATATAAACTAACTACGAAAATCAGAAAGATGCAAAAACAGTAGAGAGGAAGCTTACTACGCATACAGTCATACACATACAAAATTAAATTCCTTCATTTTAATTGTTTTTAAATTTCAGTTGGCGTAAAAATTATGTATTTCAATTTTTTTAACTACGTTTTTTATAAACTTGAATGCTAACATGCATTTGTACTAAAAATAATTAGTGTTATTAATATACATTATAGAAATTTTGTCTGTTCCAAAATAGAAATTTATAAGATCTGAAATATCAATTTTATAATAAAATATCTCAGTAAAAGCAAAAGGACAAATAATGAATGATAATGATAAATGAATGATAAAATAATGAATATCAAAGGTTTACGGAATGCATATAATGAGAATTCTTTATTAGCGAGATAATTAGAAATAATGTGTTCCATGTTTATCAATATAGGAGAAATTATGATATTGCTGCCTTCCCTTTTTATAATATAACGAAGAAAATAATATTAAAATTCCGGATATAATGAAATTATTTTTTTTTATTTAGCTTTTTAAACTGTTTTAAATATTTATTTATGAATTTCAAAAAAGTGTTCTCATTCAAAATTGAAGCTCTTTTCACTGCAAAATACATATATACGTAATTTGTAAGCGTTTTAAGTTTTTTTACTTATTCTTTCCGTGTAAACCTTTGTAGGTTTTTACATATCAAAATCCACTTTTTCCACAGAAGATCGCTACAGTATCATACTTAATAAACGAGACCAGCTGCCAGGAACTCTTTTAACTTGTAATATGTAGTATAACTCTTAGAATATCGCCTAAATGAACAAATATTCCACAAAATGAATAATTAGCTTGTTATAATGTACAAATTTTGTGTACAATGTTTTGCTCTAAAATGGATACTTTTCACGTAGCTTTTTTTGATCGAAAAATAAAGATTTCTTTAAAAAATGTTCTACACAACAAAGTTTTATTTTTAAGAAAAATGGCTTTTTTAGCATTCTGCATATTTATATTACAATTAAACAAAGGTTTTACTAGATTACGTTTTTTTTTAAGCTTTATTTTAGCGTGAAAAGGTATAATAGCATAGAATAGCGAGACTAATACATTTTAAAATGAGAAATTGGAAGATATTCAATATATCTGAATTTTGGTCAAATTTAAGATATTCGTAGACAATTTTGTAGGTGGTCTTATTTCTATATTTATCACGTGCGAACCTGTTATTTTTATTTTCTGACATTTCTGTCTGAAACGAGTAAATTCAGAAAGAAAATTCAAAACCGATGATAAACTGAGATTTTTATGCAGGGTATGCAGGTTACCCTTATGTAGTTTTTTCTGATTTTTCAAGCGATGTTAGTTAAATGATTTAATAGTGCTTCTTTAATCATTGTATATTTATACTAAACATGATAAAAACTGGTCACCGGAGAGAAACGTAGGAGTGGCAAAGGGATATGACACAATTAGAAATCTAGGTTTTCATCGGAAATCTGCGGAATCTGATAACGAGCTGCCATCGATCGACTAATGACTTGTTACTTTCCCGGCCTCTCGATGAGGACGTAAACCTCAAAGAGATATTAAAATGATGAAAGATGGATGAGTGAAGCGTACACATAGGTCTCGTGATATATGTAACTATTTCCCTTTTTCCCATACAATAAAAAAATTGATCACGCAAACCCTCCATTCCACTCCACGCGGACAAACGCTCTATGAACACGTGTCGATTGACTTCGAGATCGATTGATTTGATTAAGTCCCAACTCTGTTTTTTGCATCGTTTTACTGATTTTATACAAACCGGCGTGGATTTTAATAGCCCCTTTCGTATCGGCTGGAATTATTATTGCTGACTCTGGTAGTTGGGCTCGATCGAGTCGAAGCAGGTCGAGGATAACGCTGCGGGACAATCGGCGATCTATTTCTTGCCGGGGAACACAAACATCGCCGGTACTCTCGCACGATAGATCCCGATCGTTTCGATCCGATCTGAAGCGAAGGTGCATACCTGCCTACCGGTGTATACGATCGATTTTACGTTTGCAACTCTATCGACCTCGTGACTCCAAGTCCGAGTCTAGAATTATCGTAACGAGGATTAACGATGGATTGGCTCATCCGAAAAAATTGCATTCTTTTTCAAGGGGGAAACACGATCTGACATAGGAAGTGGATGGGTCTAGGCAAAATTAACGACCTTGTTTGTTTCAAAGAGATAATATCGATTCAATTGCATCAAGAGCTTTTAATTCCATTTTTTTATAGCTACTGCGAATATGAAAAATGTAGACGGAAAATACTCTCCAAATCCGAATTAGTAGAAAATTAATGCGATTGGAAGCGTTGTGTCTGACTCCTCAATTAGCAATTTTATCACTTTCTACTTAATAAAATTGTAAGATTTATGTTACTAAATAAATTAGTAAGGTTATTCTACTAATCTGCCAAGAAAAAGTAACCTGCTAATGCAATGAGTAGCAATGAATTGCTAGAGAAACAGAATTGAATTTCTTAACTCGTTGACATTCGCTTGGGCCTACAGGGACCTTCTGGCAACCTTCAAACTATGTTTCTGTAAAGGGGGACCTTACAGCTGGTAGGAGGGCTTAAGGGTCTCATCGGACTATAGATCTGGAATAGGCGCACCAGAGAGGCTGCATCGCGAAAAGTAGCTACTCTGAGGAACTGACGAACTGAGGGAGGAAATCTCTAAAGATATTGACGAGTTGCACGCGAGGGGCTCATCCCCAGATCACCGATATCTTCATCAGGTCGGGGTTTCATCGTAGTGAAGACCACAAACATCTGGTCGCGAGACTAGACAGTAGAGAAAACTTCAACGTATAGGCCCAAGGAGGTACTAAACCTGGAAATTAAGGGGACGGAGTGTCTGCAAAGGTACCGTAGAGCGAAAAAACATCATGGCAAGCAGAGCCGTCAGGGTATGGATGCGATCTTGGTGCCTAAGCACTGCTCTAGGGATCTCACTGTTATTAAGGTTAGACTCAGGAGTAAAAGCGGAGAAATTCTAAAGGGGTTTATCGCCTCTGCCTACTTCCTGGTCGATTCTGACGGACCACCGCCTCCCAGAGAGGTGGAGACCCTAATTCGGCACTGTCAGGAGAACAGGATTCCTCTACTATTGGGCTGTGATGCAAACTCCCACCATACGATGTGGGGGAGCACAAACATCAATGACAGAAGAAGACATTTAATCGAATACCTAGCGGGCATTAAGCTGGAGATTATGAATCGGGGTAATACTTCCACATTCCAGATTTAAAACAGTAGTGAGGTTCTCGATTTGGCTCTATGCTCGGATGGACTGAAGAGCAAGGTAGTGGGCTGGACAGTCACCGATGAGGAGTCTCTCTTGGACCACGAATATGTCTTGTTCCGGTCAACTCTAGGAAATCCAGTGGTTTCTCATCTCTGGTACCATCTATGGTAGCATAGATGAGTTAGAGTGTGCCGCAGGTTTCCTGCGAAGGACTTTGACTACATAATATGAGAATAATTGCCCTACAAGCATAATTAAGTCTAGAAAAGGAGCAGAATGGTGGAACACCCACATGTAGAAACTCTGTAGAAAGACAAGACCATTCTTCAACAGGGCAAACAGAAATGAATTGCCTGAAGACTGGGATATCTATATTATGGCTCAGTATGTATACCATAAAAATATAAGAAAGTATGAACACGAGGATTGGAGGGGCTTCTGCGAGGAATCGAAGAACATTCCGGAAACGGCAAGGCTCAACAAGATACTGGCAACAAATCCGGAAGCTCACTACGGGTAGTAAGGCTCAATTGCGGTGAGTTTTTCGAAGATGAAGAAGCAGCGCTAAATCACCTAATGGAAGTTAACTTCCAGGGTTATCAGCGAATTCGTACCCACTAAGAGGTGGAAGGCCAGGGCCAAGAGGGGGAGAAGGCCGACTGGAGTTTCGCCGCCAAGGTCGTTGATAACAAGAAGGTGGAATGGGCCATAGGGTCCTTCTGTCCCTTTAAATCACCAGAGGCGGATCGCGCCTATCCAGCGCTTTTAGAAAAAGGCCTGGATTTCGTCGTCCCTTCACTGACGAAACTATTTAGGGCAAGCATTGCCCTAAAACACGTACCATCGGCATTAAAGGCTGGCAGAGTGGCCTTCATTCTCAAGCCTAGGAAGGAGGGTTACACTGCTGCAAAAGATTTCCAGACGAACAGCTTAACGTCTTTCATCTTGAAGACGTTGGAGAAGCTGGTAAGGAGATATATCAAGGATGAGGTGCTTTTAGCCTCTCCGCTGCACAGAGGGCAGCACGTCTTTCAGGCAGGCTGCTAGGTAGGAACTGGGCTCCATGCTGTCATGGCAAAATTGGATCAGCAGCTGGAACAGAAGGGGTATACTGTGGCTAAATAAAGAGGGAAATTACACCCAGGGCTACGTCGATGACTTTGTAATCCTAGTCAGGGGGGCTCATCTGGAAACGCTGATTACCATTTCCTTTAGTAGTATTATTACCCATTCCTTTAGTAGATATAGTTACTAATTCATTTAGTCGACTATTTTTACACATTGAGTTAGTAGATTTATACTAATCAGCAGTAAAAGAATCGGCGCTATTTAAATTAGTAGAAAAGTTGTACTAATTAGTAGTTTTCTACTACTTCAGATTTAGAGAGTACCAATCAATCATGACAAATATTGGTATCTTGGTTTACCCGACTTTTTAACATTTGTCTGGTTTTAAAACTGTTTAAATTGAAGAATTCAAAAGAAAACAATTTTAAGTTTGAAGTAATCAAAATTTATCTGCACAAAACAGAAACTTTTTTCTTAATCGGTTTATATCTTCTGTTCTGTTTTTTCATTTGGAAAATTTAAAAAAATGTCCTATTCATTTAAGAATTATAGCGAATCTTTCATGTGTACAGTTTTTACAAGTGAAAAATAAAAAAATAAAAAAATTCAAAAAAATACATTTTTTCTCAATTTACAATTTTTTAAAATATGTGAAAAACATATTTTTTTTTATTGTGTATACATCTTGGGAACAATTAAATATATCAAATCTGAAATTTTTCAGCTTGAACTAAAGAAACATGTTATCATCTTTCTTTTTCGGAAAAAATTTTTTTCGTAATTTAATACTTTTAGGATTTTAATTTTTTTTTTCAACCTAAAACTTTTTAAACACCATACCATTTTTCCATTATAGAAAAATAATAAAACGTTTCTTTGGTTCAAGCTGAAGAATTTCCAGGTTCGACATATTCGACTTTTTACAAACAACTGTGCATTTAACTCAATCCAAGAAAAATGCTTTTTACATCTTGTCAAAAAATTCTAGATTAGGCAAAACAAATATATCGAACTTCTAATTTTTGATTATTTTTTAGTAACAAAAGTTGTACATTAAAAAAATTCCCAACAATTTTTTAACATGGAGGAAATTTGTTTTAAATGTTGAAATCATAAAAGAGATATGACGATACTCGTATTAACCGCTTTCAATTTTTTTTGTTTACTTTTTCTCGACAAAAAACCAAAATTTTATTTTCCAGAGCTCAAACAATTTAATTAATTATGGCGTTTTCATTCCGCCATAGTCTACAATTTTGAAGAAGAAGACGACTACCAACTTACATGATTGGTTTATACATTTGAATAAATAGACAGAGTGTCCTTTTTGACATTTTTCAAATTCTTTTGCCATATTTATCCATTTTTATTTTCATTCATGATTTGAACGCCCTCCATATTTGAAGAGATGCATAAATATTCAAAATTATTTTAAAAATTGCTTAAAAATTAGGATAAGTTTGCATACTTTGAATTCCATTACTAGTTTTTAATATATTTGTTTTTTAACTATGGTAATTCTTAGCAACATTACTAAATTTTTCAACATTTCTTATGATTTATTACGGCTTTAATACTTTTTATAATAATCATTACATAATTTTAATTAATCTGTTCTGAAAATTTCAAGATTCGTGATCGTGACTCGTATTGGCTTTGCAACCACTGCTGATTTATAAATTCACTTTTTATTTTTTCAGAAGAGCAGTCCAATCAAGTAATTAACTGTAATTACACTGAAATCATGACGGACTGAAAGCATGAATTATCTTGCAATAAGTTTTATAGATTTCAGATCATAAAAAAATATTTTCAAAAGTAGACTGCATTATGGTATTTATTGATTTCATTAATCCCATTTTCTCAAAATGTTAGTTATACAAGCGGTGCCAATGATTTTTTAAATAGACTGAGCAAACTGCTTCAGCCTAACAAGGCCCCCCAAAATGCAGAGATCACAGCGGTTCAGTAGTTCAATTTTCAATAAAAAAGTTATTTTCAAAAATCTATTGAATTTTTGTTGATCTGTTGTTTTTAATGTAATGTCATCAGTAGATAAGTTTTGATTCCTTGTTCCCTCAATTTGTTTCTAGTTTATTTTTTCAGTAAAGAACCCTGAGCTGTTCAAAATATTTTTCTAAGTAATCTAGAGAAAAATAATTTGATAAAGCACAAACATTACTATTTGAAAAGCCTAGAGAATTTTTAAATTATTTTTTTTAATGTATTTCAATTATTCGAAAACTCTCAGATGTTCAAAACACTTTTTAATTTTAGCTAAAAGAAGATTATAGTTAAAAAAAAATTTATTACAAAAATTCACGAAAATAAAATTATATGAAGATAAGAATTTTCTCATGTATGCAAATTGCTACACTTGAGACCCAGCCATATAACAATCAGCTCTAAATTAAGTATACTTTTTTAGGGTCTAAAAAGCTAATAAATACATATTACTTTCGATTTGCAATTTTTTTTTTTTTTTGCCAAGACAGAAAAAACTGGGGTTTCCATTAGAACTAATTTGTGGTTCCGATTTATCTGCAACGAAAAGTCCCTTGCTAAAAAGAAACACAAAATGATCAATTGTTCCAAATAAACTCAAATTATGTGTTCTAATAGACACTTTTCGTAGTAGGAAAATTACTGGTTATCCAGTGATAATTCAAAATACTGATTCAACCAGTGACAATTTTACTTTTTCAGTTTAAGGGAGTTAATAAATATAAATTTAATCCTGCGAATTATGGATTTGTGCACGTTCTTTTTTATTTTACTTTCTACACTTACTTTTGTCCCCTCTTTTTACGTTTTGAGCGTAATTAAAGAAGAATGTAGAATAAAATCAATGAAAACAAAATTGATTTCATTGCTGATTATTGATTCAACAGTGAATTAAAGGCACCCCTGAGATTGAAATCTGCGATAATAATTGAAATGAAACTGGCCGACCATTTCTATTTTTGCCACGTTCCTGGAGATTACTCTTTCAAAGGAATCTGGAATCCCATTGGTCAGAATGACCGACGTATGCGGATGCGCGCCGACTATCTTTGCAGTTTGCACTTTGCGACCATGGCATTCGGTAATCATCCACTCGAGGAAGGTGCCAATTGCAACGCCGTTTGCATTTTAATTCTTTGAATGTACTTTCACAGCCCTTTGGAATTCATTGACACTGGAATCGCATTGAATAAATAAAATCTGTCGGAAATCTGTTTTCAATTTCGAATACTCTCTAACTTGATATAATCAGTTAAATAAAAAAATGTTTAAAACTACTTTTCTTACATTAAAGGATTTTAAAAGATATAAATTGAAAAAAAAAATTATTTTGAAAGATTTTCAGGGATTTCTAAGATTTTAAACGGGTTTAACAGTATTGTACAATTGGGTGGTCCAAAAATACATTGGAAATTGTTTTCTCATGATGGAGAAAAACGGTGCCCCAATTCGATTACAAATCCGAAAAAAAGACATGGAATTTCTTTTTCTAAATTTTGGTTTTAACAGGTGCCTCTGGGTACTCGAAATTTCTCATGTAAATACAGCTGCTCCTGGGTGCCCTGAAAAGAACGCCCAAATCCAAAAATGTCAATTCTGCACGAAATCTACATCTTAAAGCCCTTTCTTCTCGTTTTCCTTGCGAAAAATATTATTATTATTATTATTCTTATTATTGGTATAGTGAAATATTTATAAACATTTTAAAAGAATTGTTTTTTTCAAAACGTCGGATTTTTCTATCATAATCAAAATCAAGATTGTCTTTTGGTATAGTTTTTTTACGTTTTTCATACGTTTATTTTATTATTTAACCAACCTTTCTTTTTCTGAACAATTGAAATTAGTAAATTATACCATATTTTTTTGAGGCTTGATAATTTTCTCTCTTTTCTGATATACATATTACAACTAGTTATTGTCGCAAAAAGCATTTTTTTATATTTATGAATTGTTCAAACAATTAAGTATTAGTTATTTCCAATATTCTATCCATATAGTCTAGAGAAGTTCAATTTTTCTCATAAATTTGTATTCTATGCTGCCTTTTTTATATCTCAGTTTTACCAATAACATATTCTTTTTGTTTAAAGAATTGTGTTCAAGAAATTCAGGAATTTGTATTCTTTAATAAAATGAATATTGATTTATGGTGATAATTACTTCTTCGCGAAGTCATTTTCGCTTATAGGATATATTTCTTAATTTTTTTGGACAATTCATGAATTAAAAAAATGTATGCTTTCAACAGCCACCAGTTGTAATCTTTACATAGCAGAAAAGAAAAAAATTTAACAAATTTCCTGGAAAATATTGTTTGAACAAATTTTTGATCGTCTACACAAATTAGGGTTTGTTTAAACAATAAAGTTGAGATATCAAAAAAGTATAAAATATATTAAAAGGTAAACTAGATTATGATTCTCCTAGAAATAACCGGACTTTTTGAGAAAAAAATATTATTCAAACAAATGCAATTTGTTCAAATTATTGAAAATTATTTTAGAATATTGATGGATATCTACTAGACGAACAACAATATTATTTAGGAAGACAATTGAGTCATTGTTTTTATTGTCAAAATCGCCTTTTAATATATCAGAGCTCAATTAAAGTTTGCTGCGACATATTACGTGAATTTAACAATAAAAACAATGACATGAGAAGAATGAAAAGTGATAAGTGAAATTAGAAATGTGAAATGTGAAATCATTGACATACATAATCGACGTATGATTGATAAACAGAATTCTTTGCTGGAAAGTCCCCTAAAAGTCCATAAAGTTTTAATACAATTTAAAAAGATTCCAATATATTATTGAAATGAAATATCCAAATATTTTGAATATTTCTCAAACATTTTAGATTAAAAACTGACAAATTTTTTATTCTTTAAGATTACATTCACAATTTTTTCTAGTTAGAAATGTTTAAATATTAAGATTTTTAATTCAAATATGTTCTTTATTATGTTATTTTTAACCTTTTGAATTTTTAGTAAAATTGTTTAATTGTAAATATGAATTTAAAATATTTAAATAATCCCGTTGAAACTTTGTACATTTTAAAGTACAAAGTCTTAAGCCATTTAAATTAGAAACCATAAAATTTCAAATATTGACAAGAAATATGACAAGAATACAATTATAAACGATGGTGAAAAACACTATTAGTAAATTCAATAGAAAGTTGCAGAAATGAAGTTACAAGTATTAAATCTAATTCAGTAATTTCCTTCATTTAGATTTGTGTAACGACTTCACTATAAGTAGGGAATACCGGATTTCTTGAGACCGCCCTCGTTGCCTCGAGAAATAATCATCCCGACAAGTTTTTACTGTGAGCACCCGGTATTTAGTTGCAGAACGTCGCTAGTTAAGTGGAATTTTTCTATAGCCTTTGGCAAGCACAAGCGCCATTGATAGCTATAGAAAGATTGCTACTTATTTCTTTGTTTCTCAGCCAATTGAGTCTCGCTCCACTTGTTAAACGTATTTAACACAGGTCGCAAAATGCTTAGGCGCTAATAAAGGTATTCCTGGGATCATAAACTTGACCAGGGCAATATGTGCTAATGGTACAAGCCACTCTTTGGGAGCATCATCCTGCCCTTTCCACAAAGGATACTTTTTTTACACCCTCTTCTATGTTTTCTACTCCTCTTACCCTCAACCCCTCCACACCAAAATGCCCCCTTTCACTCCGGTGTTCAAGATCGTCTCCGACCCTTCGTCCTCTTTACACCCTTTTCTCATCATACCATATACTCCTTTCTCCCCCTCTTTATGTCTTCCTCCTCGCCCATCCCTAACAACCAGCCCACTTTCTACCATCTCAGTTCTACCCACCTTCCGTCTGCCTCTTATACCTCATTATTTCATAAACCCCTCTTGGATCCCCCATCTCTATCATCTTCCTGCTTTCTATTGCCATCTCCCTAATAACCCCCTTTCCCACTACGTAGTGCTCCTTACCGATAAACAAATGCTTCCCTATCCCAAACATCATCTCCCTCTCATCATTACACTATCCTCCTTCCATATAGTCATCAACTCCTAGCGGATTATTAATACTACTCCCTTTGTTCACTTCATCCTCTTCTTTTTCCTCACTTCGTAGGAGAAGGTTGATGGAGATGGGAGGGAAATAATAAAGAAGGGAATAAAAAAGAGGCATTTTGTGAAGATGTAAAGGAGTGAGTGAAGGGGGTTGCTGTGGAGGGGAGATTGGATGGCGTGACAGAGGGGATTATGGGGTGTGGTGGGGATGAACAGGGGGTAGTGGATTTTAGAGAATAAAAATCAGAGGGGCATGTGGAAGGGAGATTGAAGAAGATATTGGAAGGAGGAAGAGAGGAGGTTGAATCTCACCCCTTCTTGGACTGTTTTTTAACATAATATTGAGATTTTATTGGGCGCAAATTTTGCCAGAGATCTTATTCTTTTTTTGCAAAGGATACTGATAATGTATTTCTACATATGAAAAATATTTAAAGCTGGAAGACATGTCACATAGCGCTTTACCCCCTTAAGGAATGAATGAGCTGGACTATTTTTATTTAAAAAATATCGTTTTTGAGTATAAGATATATATAGATTATGAATACCTATTCGCTATTCTTCACGGCCTTCCAAACTAATTCTGAACCTTCTGAGAAGTAATTTAGATTATCTATGTTTGTTCTTTTTTGTTTTGTTCTATATTGCTACAAAAATTTCGTCCACTGCATAAAGCACATTTCCGCGACAGAAAAACACATTGAATTAATGCCAATAAAAATGATATCCTCTTATATCAGATAGGCAAAAATGATTGGAATTCCAAGAACCTCACTAATAAGTAGTTTCTACCAATAGTTTCTAGCAAATAGATTTTTGCTAAGCGAAATTTCTATTGATATATCTCACTAGAGGATTGTAAACCTCAAAAATAGTATTAAATAATAACCATTATTAATATTACAAATACGTATTGACGTCGCTCCTTAATTAAATTTTATAACATGAAATTTTCCAGTAAATTGGATGTTAAAGATTGTCGTTATGATTTGAAGCCAAGAAAGGTGAAGATGTCGTAAAAAGTCTGACGTCACGAATCCTAGCCATGCCGTTCTGACGTCACGAATCCGGCAATGAGAAGCGCGTCGCTTCCTGACATTGCCTCGAGATTCAGGCTGCAAGCTTGCACGGGAAGCTGTCAGCGAACGCGATGTAGGTAGAAAGACAAGGTGGAGTTCTGTGTAGCAGCGCGTCTGACAATGGAGACAGGAAAAGAGAGGAGATCAGAAGAAGCAAAGAAGACAGACGCCAATGCACGCGAAGATGCTGTTTCTTATACATTTGCGACAGAGACGTTTCTCTAAGATGGATTTTTGCTTGATTGAATGTACACAGAGTTCTATTATAAATCCTAAATATGGTTAGCAGATTCAACGGTGGTGCACGATTGAAATTCTGAGATTTGCATTATCAGATGAACATTCTGTAATCTTGTCTAATTAATATTAATTCAATAATTTGTAATGATTTTTTTCTTAATTTTATTTGACAATTAAATCATTTAGATTGTTTTTATACTTTAATGAGGGAAACACCATCATCATAAATTTCTTTACCTGAACATCTTCAGCAGAGGCGGAATTATTCTGGCACTAGTGGACCAGCTCAAAGAGGCAGGGCTACCACGCCCTGAGAGATTCTTTCACTCTCTTTTAGCTTTACATAAATCATCCTTTACCTATAAACTTATTTACGAAAAAATGTTAATGAAATACTAAGATATTTACTCCACTGTGAATTTCGATTTTTGGATACTATTAAAAGTGCCTAAAGAAGTCGGCATTGATCTACAGAATGATCCAAACTTTCTGTCATAAGAAGATATGAAGTTCCTCCGTCAAGGTTTTCCGTCTTTACTAGTTCTACACGTTATGGAAATATTTTTAAAAACAGTTCCAAAAATCGTTTTTGCGTAGATTGGCCATTTCTATGATATTTTACAGCAAAATGTTTAACGATAAAATTAAACTAAACTAGGTTAACTAAGGTAGACATTATTTCCAGAAATTCTAAAAAAACAATGATCAGGGCAAAGTGTTTGAGTCATGCCAATTCCGCAATGTGACTTACGGCAATGTGACTTTCCGAAAATGTGACTTTCCGCAAATATGACTCGCCGCAAATGTGACTATCTGCATATTTGCCAATTTTTTGTGCACTTCATATTTTTCGAAATAAGAGTTGACGCAAATGTGACTTCCCAAAAATGTGTTTCAACATATTTCAATGGAATTCATAAAATTGCAAGGATTTGAATCATTTTAAGGAATTGTTAAACATGTTGAATGTTTTAAGGAAATTTAAGAGTTTAAAGATTTTATAACAGTCCAAGGGATTGCACAAAATTTAATTGAGGGATT
Source organism: Andricus quercustozae (assembly GCA_932072015.1). Lineage (NCBI taxonomy): Eukaryota > Metazoa > Arthropoda > Insecta > Hymenoptera > Cynipidae > Andricus > Andricus quercustozae. The sequence continues at coordinate 28,093 of CAKNWU010326631.1, forward strand.
TATATTATCAAATACTTTGATCGAATTTTCAAAGATTAAAGCACAAGTTTAAAGAATGCTCTTCACAAGATGTGAAAGGATTTCATAAGATTTATAAGATTTTAGAACATTGAAAAAGTCAACAATGGATTTTAGAGGATTTCCAAGATTTGCAAATAGTTCAAAGGATTTCTCAGGGACTTTGTCTGATTTTCGAGGATTTCAATAATACTATGTAATTTTAAAGGCTGTTAACAAGGTATTTTAATAAATTACCAAGGAACTCAAAAGTCTTCATAGGGTTTCAAATATTTCATGATATTTCAAGAAATATCATCAGATTTCATGTAATTTCATGGGAGTTTAACAGATTTTATGGTCTTTTAATGGGTTTGAAGGAAATCATTAACAAGAATTGATGAATTTCAAAGAATTTCGAAAGTTTAAAAAGATTTTTAAACATTTTGAATAGGAACTTCCAAACGCCTGAACAAATGTCAATGTATTAAAAAAATTTTTTTAAAGATTTGAAATATTTTAGGGTATTTCCAAGTATGTAAAGGAATTTTCAAAAAATCTAATGATTTTAAGGAATTCAAAGAAGTGTATGCGGTTTTAAAGAATTTCCTGAAATATAGGAAGATTTGAGAGGATATAATAGAAACTATAATGTTTTAGGATATTTTCAAAAATTTCCAGGACTTTTAAAATGGTTTTAATGGATGTGATAGGATTTCCAAATAATTCAGTGATTTTAAGAGATTTTAAAAACCCTCAAGGTATTTCAATAAATTTCCCAGGATTTCAGTAAATATCAGATTTCATGGAATTTCTTGCATTTTTGAACGATTTGATTGGTTTTCTTTCATTTTAAGGACATTTTTTACTTCATATTAAAAAAGTACAAGTTAGTCTCATATATTATATGTTAGTCTTATATGGTTAAAAAACCTAACATAATAAACTAAACATTAAAAAATATTAGTAAGGTTCTTTATTGAGCATTTCAATATTAAAAAAATATAAAACAAATATTTACGAACTTAAACTTTTAAAGCTGAACAACATGACATTCAAAGTGATTGGATAGATTTTATTATTAAATACTAAGATTTCTGTACAAAAAAAAAATTTAATTGAAAACACTGTGAACCTTTAAATCGTAATAATTATAAAAACGTCAAAAATTATATAATTTTCAATTGAAAGCTTTTAAAAAAATTATGCATCACGCTTTTTAAAATTCATTATTTAATCTAGAGTACAAAAGTAATAACTTGAAAATCAATTATGAAGCATTTCTAAGCATGCGAAATAACTTCTTGTCAAAGATGATGTCAAAACTGATGTATTATATAATAAACTGTCAAACTGACAGTTGGACAATGTGGACGAATGAACTTGAAGATAATTATAAATAATCTTCAAC
>CAKNWU010326633.1:9283-21860 GCA_932072015.1 Andricus quercustozae
TGCAGTCCTCTAATCTTGCCCAGATATTTTGAGCCAAGAAGGGATCAAATTAATCATGCACTTTTCTTGAAAATTCAAATTTTGATTTTTCGTCTGTATCATACCGGATTTCACCCATCCCAATTAACAATCTGACGAACTCTGTACTGATACCTCCCTTCATACTGATCAACGCCCATTAATAAAACAGTTTCTTGCTTTCTTCAAACTCGTATTGCATCTTCTTCTCTTCTTCTTTTTGATTTTGTCTTAACCTTCCTTAACTAGTAGTTTCTCTTTCCTCTTTTGGTGTCTGTAATAATTTATTTTAATTATATTTCTCTCCTCATCGCTAAGGCCTGTGGTGTTCAACTGTCTGTTAAGACGCTTCTTTCTTTACAATCTCTACATTCTTCCGACATCCGCAGTACAACAGACTTTAGTCGCATTCTTATTAATGACATCCCGGATCATAGTCGATGCGCCCTATATATCTTTATCGTTTATTAGCGCCTTCCAAGTTGCCTCATCTACACGTTCCTTTATCCTAATTTGAAAAACTATTCGCAATCCTGTTTTTTGTAGATTTTCCGTAATGATTGTGGGTCTCTTTATTCTCCATCCCTGACCCAAGTTTATTTTGGAGACTAGAATGTATTGCATTTAGAACTCCTCATAACCTTTGTATATTTTACTAGCTCTCTTAGTCTTTCATCCGCAACAACAAAATCAATTATACTATCTCTTCTACACCAGGTGTAAATATGGATCATTTTATGCCTAAACCAAGTATTTGTAATAAATAAGCCCTTTTCTAATCTTTACTAATCTTTATCCGTTACCATTTGTTCTTGGATCCCCAAAATTTCCCAGCACCCTTTCTTTATCCTGACTTTGCACGCCAACCCATCCATTCACATCTCCTAGTAGAATGATTCTTTCACCGTGATCGAAAGTACTGATGGTACCATATAAAGTGTCCCAAAAGGCGTCTTTGACTTCGCTCACATCACCATTAATTGGGGTATAGCACTCTATGATAAATAATCTTCTGATTCCTATTTTCATTCTAATCCACAACAATCTAGGAGATACAAATCTATTATCCCTGACATGCTGAGTTGTTCTCTCATTCATAAATAAATCGACCTCTTGGCTGCCATGTGACTCACTATCTACTCCCCTCTAGCATGCCTCGATTGATTCTGCCATAACAATTTTGTCATCTGCGAAAGCCAACCCACGCACCTTCACTGTTTCGAGATCTACACCTTCTTCGTCGAAGAGGGCCATTTTTAGACACTTATCCATAAATATGATAAATAGCCATGATGACATGACGCATCCTTATTTTACGCCTTGCACCATATCGAAAAAGTCAATCAGTTTCCTATTAACCATTACACTCGCGTTACTGCCTGCATATATTGTTTGTATTACTTGTAGGAGCCATCCATTGACTCCGTACTTCTTACGGACTTCCCAAAGTTTACTTCTATTTATCTTGTCAAATGGTTTTTCTAGGTCAACAAAGACACTGTAATTCTAAGGCTTCTGTAATTTCCATTACTCCACGAATAAGTATTTTTGATTATATATTGGTACGATAATCGCGTTTTACTCGCCCCCGTATTTATGCATTTCAGCGCTAGTACTGTCTACACCAATAGCCTTGCCATTTTTTAAACTCTTAATTCCATCTATAACCTCAGGGACACAGACTTTTTCAATTGGATTTTCTAATGCATTATTTCCTATCTCGTAGCTCTGTTGCCCTATATCTTCTCATCCTAATAATTCTTTAAAATATTCTTTTAAAGCGTCTACTATCTGTATCATATAGCATTCCACCTTTGCTGTTTCTCATGCTGACAATCTCTGTACTTTTACTTTTCTTCATCGCTTTAAATATTACTTTCATGGTTCCTTGTAAAACGTTTTGTAATTTGTTCTCTTCTTCTGTTCTAATTTTATCTTTACTTTCCTTGACTAGTCGTTTAACTTTCCTCTTTTTTTTTGTCTGTAACCATTTTCAAGTCTATTTCTCTCCTCATCGCTAAGACCTGTGATGTTTGACGTTCTCTTGTACGCTTCTTTCTTTTCTTTTTGGGCTGCTTTAATTTCATCATTCCACCATGCATCGCCAGATTTTCTTCCTTCAACCGCCGTACCACATACTTCAATCGAAATTTTAATAATGATATCCCGTAACATATTCCATGCGCCCTCTATACCATTGGTAATGCCTACCCTGGCGTAGATATCATAGGTAACGTTGGTGCTTGTGCACCAATCTGCAAAAGCTTAGATATAATTGCTAACGTCTTCGTAAGTGTAGATACCGTAGGTAAAGTCTGAGCAGGCTTAGATATCGCATGAACGTCTGCGCAGGCGTCAATACCGTAGGTAGCGTCTGCGCATACGTAGATACCGTATACAACCTCTGCGCTAGCGTAGTACCGTACGCAACATCTGCGCAGGCGTGTGTACCAACAAAATCATGTCGCCAATAAGGGAAGCTGTTTCATTGAACTTCGTCAGAGACTTTCGGTGAAAAGGTTCATTAAACTGCTCTATTGACAGTGTACTGTAAGGAGCATAGTAAGACCGTAGGTATTTTAGAAGTTCCATGACATGTGACACATGAACTCGAACATTCTCTAGGAAGTTCGCTGTAACAGTGTCATCGGTGTTTATATGTCGTGCACGTGACACCGTGTCCAAGTATAATACTATCATAATGTAAAGAGCATTATAGTAGTTCAGGGATCAGAGAATTTCTGAAATGATGTATATGACTGTAGTTATATTACTGATTAATACACACTATAATTATCTTATTCCTGGTAATCTGGATACAGAGTATTTATATACTGAACAACATAATGATAAATGCTTTCCGTTCCTTCAAATTTAATTAAATTGTAAATAGCTAAAATATTATTCTATGTGAAATGTATAACATTTTACAAATCCTGATGGGGCACCCCGCCATTTCCCATTACATCTTCCATTAGATGAATAACAACACGCGGTCCCCACGGTTAAATGAAAAAAGTTGAATGGTACCAGGATTGTTGTCAAAAATGTCTGGTTAACGAACTCGTCCTTTCGTTTATCGAGGAAAACAAGTTTTTGTTTGGTTTTTAATAAAATACTATGAATTTCTTGCTCCCAAGAAAACGAAAATTCTTACAAAAATAATCCTGCAATAAGAAAAATATATTAAAATTTAAGAATTGTGAAAAAGAAAACAATCACTCTCTTAAAATTTAGTATTCAGAGAAAGGAATAATAATTTGAAACAATAAAGTTTCATTTCATTTAAACAAATCGAAATACAAGTTTTAACCATTATTTTAATGAAATAGTTATACTTTTCAAACAACAAAAGGTTTTTGATGGTTCAGAACAATATTTATTTAAATTAAAAGATTCTTTGTTACTAATGTAAGAAACCAATCGTAAAGAAATGAATCTCCAGCATTTCAAAAAAATGTTGTTTAATTTAAACGGTTACAAAAAATGGCACTTTCCGAGGAACTTTCCACATAAAGATTCCACTAATGTGTTCTGGTATGAAATAAATCAGTACTAAAGTTTATTTATTTTTTTATTTTTACCAAGACGCTTTTGGGACAAAAGTACTTGAAATGTTCCAATTTTTTTAAATGTATACACTAGGGTAGCCAAAAAACACTTTTTTGTATGGGGGTAAAGGCCGCCACTCCTCTCATTTGATTCCAAATCCGAAAAAGGAATTCCATCTTTTTTTTTTAGTTTTGATGTTAACAGGTTTCGGTTTTGACTTGAAGTTTCCCATGTAAATATCACGGGGGGAAATCACTTAAACAAAAGAATGTTCTAGCATAAATAGTTCTGGAGTTAAGATCTTCTAAAGATATTTTTTAGTAAAAAAAAGTTAAATCTTTTTCTTTTCGAAGGTGATTAAATTGTCATTGAAACTAAAAAAAATTGATTCAGAACATAAGTTATCCTCTCTTATATGTTGAATTCTTCTTGTAAATTGAATAATCGAATTGTTGTAGCTGTCTTGTTTCAGTGCAACAACCGAATGAACTTCTCATTCAATAATTTCATGCAAAAACTCATTTATTGTACTAATACATTAGAAATATATAAAGTAACAATAACGGATTTATACATTTTCTCTAAATTACGATTTGAAACCTTGACTCCAGACGATTTTCTTTTACAAGCACAAGCGTTAAACTGCTTCAATTCAGTTTCATACAACTTTCATGCAGGATGTATGTGTATAGGGGACAAGATAGTATTCGCAAAGAAAAAGATTTAACGATATTTTTATTGAAAAATCCCTTTAAGACGTCATGACTTCAGAACTATTTATGCTAGAACATTCATTTTTTTTAAATCGTTCGGAAATTTGTAAAGTTTTTTTACTTTTTAAAAGTTCTACGTAAAGTGCACCAAAAACGTAGAATTAAAAAAAAACTGATGTCTTTCACACATTTTTTAAAATCTGAAAGGGAGGGGAAAGTCAATCAATATTAATCACGTGGGAACTTTTTTTGAACGCAAAATTTAAGCTTTTTATCAAAGAAAACTTTACATACCACTAGTTCCGTTCGAAAAAATCACATAAATTGATCAAAAACCAACAATTATAGAGTTATTTTAAAAGGGGGCCTACAAATTTTTTTCGTATTCGGCAAAAATACTCAGGAAGCATCCCCAAAACATAATTTCTAGGGTACGAATTTAATCCTACTCTTTTAAGTGATACTTGATTCCGAGGAGGCGTGCACAATGTTTATATTTCTACAAGTTCTTTATGATGACAAATGGCCAAACAGTCCTGGAAAGTTGGTATTTTAGTACTGATTGGTCTCCTACCCGTTACTTTAGCGGATTTTACTTGGCACCTTATTGAGTTTCCATGGCACTTTTTTCACATGGGTCTTTTTCTCAGTGTTTCTTCCTTAATTCACGGGTTCGTAATCTTGAGTTGCAATCCTCAAGGGCGGAAGGAAGGCGACCAGGAAGGAACGAGCATACGGCAAACAATATGGCGCTTAGAGACCCCCGGAGGGGTACTGGATTTGGGAGTTGGGGGTGGTAAGGACTGGTCAGTATGCAATATGCCAAGGTTTCCACCCCCGTCGGCTTGGCTTGGCTCGGCACCGGCCAAACCCCTTTCCGTCCTCTAACCTTCGAATCCTTGGGTTTGGGAATTTAATTACAGTATAGTGCCTACATTGTAGCCCCAGCCGGCCCGGAAATAAACTCCCCATTGTCGCGGCACAAAGCTTCTATTTGTCACGAGACGGGGTTCGACACCACTCTTCCCCATCCTTTCGCTCCTCGCTCTTCGCTCTTCGACATCTAAGTTCCTCCAAATCGATCTTCCCCGTATGTCTAAAATCAACAGATCCAAAACTGAAATGTGTTTCTCCTGTTAGCTCATAACAATGCTGTTTATTTTAGGTTAACATTATTTAAAATGAACGGCTTGAAATGCGTGAAGTTTCAATTAGCAACAGTGTCTGATAATGCAGCAGCAAATGACTGGACATTATTTCCAATTGCAATTCTTTGTGAAAGTACAATTTTAAATTCAAATTTAAATTATATACTTTTATAAAGTTATACACTTTTTACATATGCTCATACCTCCATCAATTTTTACAAATTCAGACCAAATAATATGCATTTATAATGAATTTGTCAATTTAAATATTATACGGTCAATATTAAACGAAGTTTCAATGTACAAAATTATACAATTTTCAATTAAAAGTCTTTTAGAAATACTACCGCACAATTTAAAAAGATACTTATGTCACATTTTTGACGAAAATGAGATTTTCACATCAATCGATTCGCAAAAGAAAACTGCACCTATCTACCCAAACGAGAATTCTAAAAAAAAAGATTTTATTAAATAAAAAGTTTTTTTCGACTGAAACTTGTTAATTCTCTGCAGAATGAAACCGTATGTCACTAAAAAGTTGTATTTGGCCCCTAACACCCGGTATGATAACACAACTCACAACGACCGTATGTCGACTCGCAGTCTTGTTAACTTTTAAAATAACGAAAAATGAAATTTTTTTACAAAATGGGAAAAATATTCATCGATTTGTATGAATGATTTTGAAACATTTATAAAAAATTAATTCCATAATACTTCTTCGAGAAAAAATCGTTCTCCTTGATTTTCTACGTTCGAAGCTGGACAGACATAAGTGTCTTTTTAACTTGTACGGCCGAATGAGGGTAATAAATTTTCAAACCCTACCATATATTCAAAAATATTTAACTCTAAAATGTTCAAAATGTAGACAATTTTAAATTTGAGGCAAGTAAGAAAGTACTGCATAACGAAAACGCAAATTAAAGTAATATTTACTTTGAGTTGAAGTTACTGCAAAGCTTCTACGATCGAAAAGAGAAGTGAATGAGATAGTTGAAGCGGAAAGTCTGATACTTTCGATGAAGGTGGACGAACTTTACGTTCAGGTTGCAGCGAGAACGTACGGCAACCATTCTCTCTTTGTAGAATTTTTTGTACATTTTCATTAGACATTTTATTTATTATTTGAGCATTAGGGGTAAATTCAAAATAGCATTATGAATTAATTTAAAACCTGTATATTCATGTTGATACTTCATGTATATTTGAATGAAGTATATTGAATGTACAGCATAAATATAGGCAAAGTCCTTCATAACGCAGTGTTGAGGTATAAGCTTACAGCACTATTTTCGAAATGACAGGTGTGTATGTGGCATTTGGGTGTGAAAATAAAGGAGGAAATCGCTTTCCAAATAAAAAAAATTAAGGAAACTGTAGATAGTGACTTGTGCCTGCGTACGAGGTATATCTTCACTCACGGTGTAACCCTCTAAGCTGAGATAAAGTATAGCTGAAATTTTTTAAAATATGGCTAAAGTTATATCTGTAAAGTATAGCTGAATTAAGTAAAATTTAAATAAGTAAAATGTTAATTGTATCTTCATTTAATTGACTTTATACAACGCTATATGTCTAGGAATAAATGATTCTGGATCTCTTACCTATGTATAATATAAGAAGAACATAAGTTTTCCATTATAGATAGTTATGTTGTGATGATTATACCCATCATTCTAAGAAAGAGAGCAGGTTATTTTCAATTCCGAAGTGTATTTCGTGAGAAAAATTGATTGAATTTTCATGGAGCTTCCAAATTTTATTGATGCGCTTTTGCGTTGCACTCGCGAACAATCATTAATACACTTTTTACTCATGAGATCACTAAAATCGCGAAGCATTCACTTGGAAAATGTTTGATTCATTCTGTTAGAGAGTCATTTATTGATATTGCGGTATCCAATATTGTATAATATACATAATTAGTGAAAGTTGAAATGCATATAACAGCAATTATCACGATTAATTTATCGAATAGTTGTAACAACAGTGAGAAAAAACTTAATTAATTTAAATTTCACTATTATCGTTCAACCATTAGTACATAATATTTTTCGTGATAAGAAAAGTGTAAATTGTTCAACTGTATATTTGTTCTGATTATATGAAAATATAAAAAATGATTTTATGTTAAAAATTATTCATTCTTTCCCGCATTTATGTATATTGCTATTTTATCCAATTTTAGTGATAAAACCATTAAAAGTTTGTTAAAGGAAAATTTTGTTTTAAAATATTTTTCCTGATGCCCAACTTTTAAATTTTTTATGTCATCTCTATTATATATTTTTCCCCTATTGTATGGGAAAGGTCCCCTGACAATTCTTACAAAAAATGTGTAGGGGTAGAAATTGTGCTCTTCGATTTGTCTGCTCTTAAAAAATCGTACTTTTTATTATTTTTTAAGATATATCCCTAAAAGTAATATGTATATTCCTAAAAAACCTTAAACAACGAAAATCTCAATTTTTGACGTAAAGTTGATGCTCGCAACCTCAACTCAATAATTGAGAAATCTGAAAAAATGTGAGAAACAAAATCCAGAGAAACAAACTGTCGTGATACGGCCGCCGAAAAATTAAAACAAGTTTTTTGTGAACCATCCTAATACGTAATTATAGCTAAGGTAAATCCCATAATTCATCAATACGTCATCTAAACTTTAGCTATACTTTAGCTGTACTTTATCTAAACTGCTTTAATATACTTGAAGACATGAGAATGGCAAATGGATAAGGACCAAAATAAAATTTTGCAGCATGAACGAAACAAATTTTCTGCGAAAGGTTTTTAAATATAAAATTTAGATAAAATTATAGAAGCATGTGTTCCTCATGAACTCTACGTTAAAAATGTGAAAACATTAAGAAACATTTTTTTCTTAGTGGGAAGGAGGAAAACAAAATGGTTTTATTCATTGCCATCTCATTAATATAGAAGTGCTTATTTTTTTACAAAATCAGAAAAATATAGTGAAGAATTTTTCGGGTCTGTTAGATATGTACAATGTAAGTATTTTTTGACATGCCAAATTTTTGACAAATGTTCTAACTGGCATATAAGAATTCATGAAAATATGAATTGACGTCTGGATAAGGAGCAAAAATAGTTTAGTTATTTCTATACTACATGATGTAAAATTTATTCAAAATTATAGAAGCATGTGACCATTATTGACAATGTTGCAGGGATGAGAAAATATATATCTCTTTCTTTAATTTCTGTGTTTTAGAGCGGAAAACTGAAATGGTCATTATCCAGTTATCATTCTCATAATTTGAAAATTAATTTTTTTGGAGTGAAAAGATAAATAATTTTGACGTATTCCTAATGTAGATAGATGAATAGTATCCTCAGTGGTTTGAAATCGTTAAAAATATATTTTCGAAATATTGGTCCTTATTCAGTTTATATTCTCATGTTGAAAAAAAATATAATCGACCAATATTATTCTAATTTTGTATCTCAAACTTTGTTCCTTTTTATGGTTTCGTAGGAAACCCTTATGCAGTCGTAAAATCGCTGCCCGTCCGTTACCATGCCTAGCGCAAAAACTATGAGGTCTACCGACTTTATTTTTGGCATGGAGATGTGTTTTGCGTGTCTTTGCGTTGCTATGCAAATACTTAAAGATTTAGCCCTTTTTACTCCAGATGAACCTGTTAGCCGTCCTAGCGCAAAAAACTATTAGGTCTAACGACTTCATTTTTTGCATGAAGTTGTGTTTTAAGTGTCAACTGCGAGAAAAAATACTAAAAACCCTGAGAGAGATGCTCATCATAGCGTTGCTATGCAGAAACATGTAAGTTTATCCCTTTTTACTCCAAATAACCCTGTTAGCATACGTATCGAAAAAACTATTAGGGCTAACGACTTCATTTTTGCATGGATATGTAGTTCAAGTGTCTAATTCGAGGAAAAATACTCAGAACCCTGAGTTAAATGCTCATCATATCGGTTCTATGCAAAAACTTGAAAATTTATGCCTTTTGATTAAAAAATTCTCTAATTTAACTGAAAACCAATATACAAAATTGAAAATTTCAACAACAACAAAAAGATGCTAACCGTACCCGTTTCGACGAAACTCTTAAGTGAGGGCGCTTGCCAGCTACTTCACGAACTGATTTTTTTCTTTGTGATTAATTTCAAATAAATTATTTACTTTATTTATTATTACATATTATTTTTTGATAATATTTATTATTTACTTATTATTTACCGTTATAAATTATTTCTACTACACACAACGTCCAATATAAGGACGCCCAGTTTACGAATTCCCAGAGCTACTGATCCACGCAGTTTCACAGTGAGAGTGGAGCCCCTCCGGGTCGAGAGACGATGTTCAATGAAGCGTGAAACACCAGGAGCGTTGGATAATGGTGCAGTGACAATGGTTCACACGGCCCTGACTGTTTACATTTGTAGGCGCATTTACATACGTGGTGCATTATTTTTTAAATGTTGTCAACAAAAATATCGAAGTTCTCCAATTGAACTGAAACATTGAGAAAGTGTAGTTCTATTGGATGGTAGTTTATATGGAAAATATTTGCCATGTTGACAAAATATTTACCGGAAAAAGGGGGAGAAATTATTTACTTTTGCATGAATGCGCTATCTATTTTGACCATTTTCAAATCTTCCAATCAAAAGAAAGAAATGTTGTCTACTAGAGTTTTGATAGGATTTTTCACGCCCTTTTCATAAATATTTTTGAAATAGTAAACATTATTATTATGTTTTGTATTGAAAGTGTTAAAAATAGCCATAACGGGAATCGTATCCACACAAAAGTAAAACATTTTACCCCCTCCCCCGCGAGAAATATTTGACAAAGTTTAAAATATTTTCCCCATAAACTACCATCAATATGACTGCAATGGGCAGATATTTTAGTCCAATTGGAGAAATTGGCTTTTTTTAGTGATAACACTTGAAAAAAAGGCTCCATGTATATTCATGTAGTAGTAGAAATTATTTATAACAGTAAAATTTACTAATTGGACATTAAAAGCAGAATGGTTCTTAAATGTATTTTAATGGTATGTATTTAAATGAAATATGTACAAATAGCAGTCTTGAATATCCGAAATTCGCAATTATATATAATTAAAAAAAATTTAATTACAATTTACGATATATACAAATTTGTTCATTGCTCCATAGTTTTAGAAGGATAATTACACTGATCAACAAAAATGACCTATGTCCTTAATATTTAGTTTTTTAATACAAACTATCACTGCATTTGTACATTTTTATATGATAAACAGTAATATGAAGAGAAATTAAATTTAAATTCAGATAATTCGTTATTGACATATAATACAAAATTTGCACACCTGTTTCCGAATGGTTCCAAGTTTAGTAAAAAATCGGTCTATATGCTTCAAATCACTCAAAATTGCTTATTCTAGGGTTGTTTGGTTGCTGACATCGAATTAAAAGTCAAATTTGTGAAATTAAAAATGGGTCGGGGATAACGAGTCTGAAGTCAAGATTTAAAAATCTCATATGGCTGTTCTAATATCATGAAAATAAAAAAACGTTTTTTACGTATGTTTTGCCATATTGGCTCAGCCATTCCTTATTTTGGAAATTCGACTTTAGATTCGATATCAGCGACCCAAAACCCATGGGATAAGCAATTTTCATTGCTATAAAGCACACAGGCTGATGCGTCATTGAACTTTGATCCATTCGAAGACAGGCCTGCAGATTTTGTATTATATCTCAATAACAGATTATTTGAATTTAATTTCTTTTTACTTTATTGTTTGGCATAAATAAATAAACAAACTCAGCTATTGTTTATATTACAAAAACAAATATTAATTCAAATGGAGCACATTCAATTTTTAGTAAATTTTTCCATTTTGTTAGATTTTAATTCAGCGTTAAAAATACGGGTGTAGTTCAGAATAGCATTCACCTCCCATTTTTTTTATACTCCATATATTTATGTATTTTGACGCGCTGGTCACGAAAATCATAGTGACTATTAACGAACATTTGATTTTAATCGTGAAAACCACAAAAGCCGCACAAAATCATGATTTTTCAAGTTTATCTCGAGAATTATTAAAAATTTTAAAGAAAATCTCAACCAAAGTTGTAGACTTCTCAAAATACACATTATATGTTCCATCCTTTTTTTTTCGTACGAGTGCAATTTTTCGAGATATGTGATGATAAAGATGAAAATTAAATACCTAGCCCCTACCTAAAACGTAAGTATTTTTATCACCTCCGATTTTTGTGTAACTCCGTATACTCATGTATTTTGACGAAAAAGGCACCCCCTGTGACTAGTCACAGAAATAATAAGCCCCTTTCCAACTTCTGGTGAGGGCGGGGAGGCTTCCCTGTTTCTGGTCACAGAAGTTATGTTAATCAAAATCCTTCCCCTTTCTAATGTCTCGTGGATGGCGGAAAGGCATCTCTTTGACTGGTCACAGAAATAATGTTGGTCAAACCCCTACCCTTTTCCATTTTTCATGGAGGGAAGACACCCCTGTGACTCGTCGCGGAAATAATGTTGGTCGAAACCCTCCCCTTTCTAACGTCTCGTGGGAAGACGTAAATTATATTAAGTAAAATAATATATAACTGCAGTGATTGGTCACAGAAATACTTACGTTTTCAGCAGGGGCTAGGCATGACATTTTTATCATCAAATATCTCGAAAACTTCTACTCATACGAAAAAAATGGATTTTGTGGTTGTCGCCATGAAAATCAAAGGGCTATTTTTCACTATGGTTTTCGTAAGCAGCGCTTTAAAATACATGAATATACGGAGTATAAAAAAATCAGAGGTGAGCGCTATTCGGAACTTTATCCAAAAATACTTTGGAAATTGTACTATGTAGCATTCAGCGAGAACATTATTTTTGTTGATTATTTTTATAGATGTAAATTTTTATTTCTAGAACCCTTTTCATCCATACAAAATTGATAATTACAAAAATGATTTCGCACTATATAATAATTTCGTTATATTTCCATATATACATCTGTCTATTTTCCTTTTATCATTTAATCAGTGTGTTTTTATTAAGGGATGAAAAAAGACTTCTTAAACAAGAATAGTATATTGTGTATCTAGGGCGTAAAGAAGGCTCTTTTGACGAGC
>CAKNWU010326636.1:7081-20650 GCA_932072015.1 Andricus quercustozae
AAGGAATTTATAGATACAAAGGGATTTACAGGGGTATTAAAAAATGAAGATCGGTGATGATTACGTCCAGTTTTACGTAACATTACAAATTTCAAGTCAGTAGTTTGGAGATTTGTTAACAGACTTTACCATTTTTCTTAATGTCTTCCTTTCGTATAGGGGCTGCTTTATTTTTCAAATTTCAAACATTTGACTTTCTGTGATGGAATTGCATGATGTCAGATGAAATAAAGGTGCAAACCAATTTTTAGCCTAATCGATTAACAATTGGGGGTTCGAGTCTCCACTTAAAATTTTCCATGTCCTCGAACTGGGAAAAATCGAGAAGTAGCTTGAAAATAGCATAACTTTATCAAATTTTATCGACTTTAAGTGTACACTGAGGGAATAATAGCTTCTAAAAACTCTGAAAAAGGTGTTGGTTTCCACAATTAAAAGACTAAACAAATTCAAAATAAAAAATGGCAACCTTCACAATTTTCGAGAAATTGAATATATTCGTTACACATCGAGGTGGCTGGAATTCTTTTTTTTAATTTATATTTTAGAAATCACCACTTTTTCAAAGTGGATACTTATAAATATTGATATACATTTTTTTATTTTCAAAACATTTTTGTATCGAAATCTTTAAATCCCAATTTACCTAAAAGGCCTTACGATCTCTGCGCCGGTACAAATGGACATTTTTATATGTAATGTTCCCGGGGATTTGGTGGTTCGGAACCCACCTTAAACTGTAAGTCCCCGCAAAAGAGACTAATCATTAAAAAATCAATTAAATGAATAGGAAATATTGTTATTACTATCGGATTTTTGGCTGATTCATTAAAGTTATTAAAAATGATTTCTGTATTTTAATTTACATATTGATCTCAATTTTTACAGACTGACTTTGCGTGTCAATCTCTTAATCCGTGAACCTGACCTAACCGCGGGCGCGGATTGAAACTGTTATTTTGTCTACACCCCCGAATTTTAATTACTTTTAATTTTGCGTTGATAATAATTCTGGAAGAGAATAACAGCCAAGAGGAATCTTAGTAACATCGACTGGACAGATTTGAAATACGGATCCAGAAATCGTTTTTTAATCGACCCTCAGTGGCTTTTTAAGGCGCCTCCGGTGTCGGGGGCCCCGGTGTGTTACCAACAAGCGCGTTGGAATTAAGTGAACAGTCGTTTCGATTGTAGTGGTGTGGCGCGTAGCGAGCTCTTTCTGTTTTTAAGGGGATGAGTACGAAGCAGGCCGGCAGGGGCGTAGAGGAACGATACATCATGGGTCCCAGCGGGGAGCCTCAGATACCATCTCAGTTAGTATCGTCGAATACTGGACGTGTAAGGTACCATCCAGAAGAACGAGCCGGTTTCGTCATTATACCCATATCTTCCTATCTGTATCGGTTCAATATCTACCAACAGCATTCGTTCTGGAGGTCAACTCTTTGGCGGTCATGAGCTTCGCCGTAGAAATTTTCTTCAGAACACTGCTAACGTGACTGAAAAATGGTTTAATCTCTCTAAATCTAAATCAGTTAAAAAATGATTAATTGAAAAGCAAGAAGTCAGTAATTGATTCATTTAATTATAATTTTAACTCATTTTCAGTCAAAAGTCAATAATCCAAAGTTGAATGTTCAATAATTGAATTATTAAAAAATTTTTTTGATTATTTTATTTGAATGTCAAATTATTAAAATGTGACTATAACTTTAGTTGATTTTCAGCGATCTATTTGACTGAAAACTAGATAACCCAATTATCCATAATTTTTTCCCCTATCTGTAATTTTTCCGCCTGGAAATTTAAATTAATTTTTATCTAAAAAACCCTTACGGGTAAAAAAAATCATTGAATTTACGAAGGCTGAAATATATTTTATTATTAAAACCGTGACTAAATCTCCGCTCGAATATAGAATTGATATTTCATTATTCAAACGAAGTTAAAATTACTTGCCTATTGTCAAATTTATTTTTAAAAACCTTGTTAAGAATTATTTTGTAAATAGTTTATTTAAAAGTATGCTATATACAAATGTTTAAATCTTAAACTTTTGGATATACTGCAAGTTTTATAATCTATCAGAATAATATTTTGAATAGAGATCTTTTTAGAGGATGAACTTAAAGGCAGAAAATATTTCTCAGTCGACTTTTATTGCTCATTCTTCTTATCCTGTTCTTATTTTTCTTTTCATTCTATTTCCTCTCGTCGATTCTTGCGTGACTGCAATTAAACATAACCACCCGCACGCCTCAATAGCCTGGGCATTGGGCACTCTGGGCAATGCGGCATTACCCAGACATTTTTCTTAACGTCACATACTGTTGAGAAGTGGGCAATAAACCGAAAATGGACCCCTGCTTCGAGGAAGGATTTTATAAGTAGAAAATTAAAATACTTTCAAGCTGAGTATTTACAGTATTGACATGGTTGTGTATACAAAACCGGTACCGGTAAAAAAAAATTGTCGGTACCAGTTACACCCGCCTCCACAAGCCAAAAACTTGTCGGTATCGGTAACCTTTTTTACCGGTTCCAACAGGTTATACATTTCGTATTAATAAATCATCTGTTTGAAATTTTAAATTCGTATATACCATTACTCCCATTTCTTTTGACATTATTCCTTTCCTCATGCCATTGTGATCCATTTTCACAAATTATGTTACTTTTTTTTCTCTTTCCACTCCTTCTGATTTTCCCTGTCATTAAACCATTATAGTCAAACTTTATAACATTTAGCATCATCCTTATCTTTTCGTATCATCAATATTCGAACCAATATTTTGTACTTTTTCTGCGCTTATAACATGATATCTCCTCCTTACAGTTTTTCCCCTTGCTATTATGTCATTATTTTTCATATTAATGCCATGAACTCCTTCCTTTAGCTATTTTGCTCTGTGATTGAACGAATGTATTTATTATTTTATTTGGACCCCTAAAACCACTACATTGTCTTATTTTTAGAGTATTATGGTGTTCTTTTTCCCACGTCACCTTAATATCATTCTTGAGCAATACTTTCCAATTTTTATGGACTTTGATTATATCATTATGATCCACCCTTTCGCAAATTATGGCCATTCTGTCGAAGAATGGTTCTGCCTTAACGGGTTATAATAACTTTTTAGCAATAGAATGGAAGGGTTAAAGGTGCAGGGGTAGAGAGATTATAGGGAAGCAGTAGCGAAGAGAGACAGCGAGAGAGATGGGGTGGATGAAATGAATAGTAGGCTATAGCGACCAGTAGAGTTGAGAAGGGTGTGAAGAGGGAAGAGAGATTAGAGCAGGAAGAGATAGGGTGAGGGAATAGGTTGTGAGGGAGAGTGAAGATCATGCATTGTGGGGAGGGGGTAAATTTTATAAGAGGATGTATCTATAAGAAGAAAAAAGGGGAGAGCTGTAAAGGGAGGAGGGCATCTTAAGAAGAGAAAAGAGGAGAAGAAAGAAGAGTGACGATAGCGGTAAATGATGATGGCGAGATGAGGAGAGCAGAGTAGAGAGGGTAGGTGGCTGTGTGAAGAGAAGGAGGGTAGGTTTGGGAAGGTTAAAGATATGAGGGGAGTTGAAGAGGATTGTGGTTAAGGAAGCAAAGCAGGAGATTTAAGATGTTGTAGGAATGAATAAGGGAGGAGGTTGGACGGATTGTAGGGCACAGAGGGGAAGAAGGAGCGAGAAAGAGAGACCCTTCATTATTGCAGCACATCTATGCCAGTTACCGAATGCAACTTTTTTCACCATTATCCTTTACGTGTATGCTGTTACGGTTAAATAATAGTTCTTTATCGCGATAATAATAAACAATTACTTCCAATAAGCGGGACTATTGATAACTGGGTGTCCTGTATACTAGAACACAATACAAAAATAAAAAATAAATGATAAATTAAGTGCTTTCGTTCCGTGTCTAATCAAAATTGGGAAAGAATAGGATACGAACACAGCCTGTAAACAATAAGAAAATATTTCTCTGATCCAAATAATAAATTTAAATATTAATATCTAGATATCAATTTTTATCAAAAAATCAGGAAGGAGTTTATTAATTATGAATTAAGCCAAATAAGCCCCATAAGTTACTTAATTTTATGTAATCCACAAATCGGATCAAAATGAGACCACCCAGTTTTTTATGCAATGCCCAAATCAGAACTAAATTGAACCACCACCTGTACAGTAGGGTTCCACGGAAACAACTAACGACAGTTGCTCCTGAACACCAGAGTGCACGCTAATTGATCAGTGTAATCCGAAATGCGAGTCCCCGCTCATTACTGTAATGAACAATAAAAGAGAAGATGCTGCGTAATGAAGCACGTCTTACGATCAAATGCCAGGAAGGTTTAGGCTTTAAAGGCAAATTGCCAACTACTGGGAAAGGTGAGCCTCTCTTTTTCTTGCTCGAAAAACAAGATTCGTGAAACGTAAAAAAATAATTTATTAAAAATAGGACGTTGACTCTTCTGATGCGATCATATTTGATTCTTCTTTACGGCTTCGAGAGTTACTTGGCTCGTTATTTTATTATCGGTATCCTACTGTTAGCCGAATGGTGAAGCAATTATTCCTGTACTTCATGAATTTCGAAAAGTATTTCAGCAATAAAAAAAGAAATTATGCTTATGAAGAAATTAACGTTGTCAATATTAATAATCTTTGAGTTCAAATAAAAACAAAATCTTGGAACACGTTTATTTGTATGTTTTCCTCGTAAATTATAAATAATTGAACAAATGGGTTAACCAATTACAATTATGTTTTGGAATTTATTCGAAACTAAGAATGGGATTTTATTAATACTGTAGTTTTAAAGATATTATTGTTTTAAAAAAATGCATCCTCCTTCATACCCTGTCAACTTCCGATTTTTAATACCAAAAAAATCCTTGATCATTCTGCAGATCTTTAACTTTTAGGATCAAAGAAGAAAAAGTAGATATATTTTTTATAACACTTAAACTTCAACACATTCATCGCTTACTCATCGTAAACGCAAACGTTATTAAAGCTTCATATTTCATAAACTGTAACACATAGAAGGTTCGATGACGGCTCATTTGAAAGAATATTTTATCTTCTAAAAATCATCTTTCATGCATATTTACACTTTCAGTGACAAATTGCCAAGAGTATTGGTACAATGTTGCCAGAATTAGAACAATGATACATTTCACGCTGGCTCTACCTCAATTTGCTCTTGATTTTCAGGTCTTTAATAGGATGCTTATCTAAACGTTTAAAGCAAAAATTACAATTTGACTGGAATATACATACAATATGGTGGCTTGGAAAAAAATTAAAAATCTAAAACAGCCTAGCGATAAAAAGTTTTATTTTTGGTGCCTTATAGCGTGTGTAAAATTTGAAATAGATCGATCAATATCCTGAGGCTCGGTGGGGCAAAAATAATTAAAAAACTATCGTAATTCTATGCCTTCATTTTTAAAAACCTGGTAAAACAGAGGACTATATATACAGGTCATTCGCATTGCTAAAGTATCGCACTGTGTGACAGCAATCAGGCACTTTTATCAAGACATAGTATACGTTTTAGGCCCTGAAAAACTCTAATGTCCAAATAAAAAATTATGAAGTTTCAGTTACAGTTTAATTTAAAATAGCTCGTTAAACGTGTTGAAGAAACTTGCAAGAAATGGAAAAATGCTGAATCTTTTCGACTGTAACTTCATAATTTTTTATTCGGACAAAATATGCAATACATGGTTGAACAGTTCTGTTTTCCCCTATTCAAGAAGGAAACAAATTCAAAATCGATAAAAATATAGCGGATTTACGAATTAGTTTATATGGTCAATTCCAAAAAACACACTTTTAGCACAAAAAAAAGAGATCTTTGAGGTGTATGGGAAATTTCATTCGTACTATTTTCTTTAGTTCTTCAAGGCCTACAACGTATGCTATGTCTTGGCAAAAGTGCACTCAGTTTTTTCATTTTGTAACACAGTGTCATTTATGTAAGTTTATGTATGTTGCCGGACAATTTCAGTTCACTGGGCATGGTCCAAAAAAATTTTTGTTTGACTAACGTGGGCTTAGAATCACTGTATGAATTTAATCATAACCAGTGATAACACGCGGCTGCATCCAAATTTTATTGCAATTACTCGAATTTGTCTGGGCGTTTGACGAGGGGAGAGGAAAACTGCAGAAAATCATATCTCAAGTTCAGCCGGTTTTCTGACAGTCGAGTATAAAGGTAGAAATTCGATGTGCCATACCATCCAATGCACACAATCATCCTCGACGTTAGTTAAAACGTAGCGAATACACAAACTTGTCATACATCGTAGATTTTTACCCATCCAAGTGGTATGCACGCAGATAATGCCGTGGCATCGACTCATCCTAATAAACAGTTAACCTTCGATTCACCTCTGACTTTCCAAGCTAACATCACACTCTTGTATAACTACTTAGTTTCTGCACTTGTTGCACAATATGCTAATTTGAGACTGAGAAAGGAACAAATATTGCATGTAACGGAGGCATGATTGACGGGTTTTATCAGCGTCTTTTCAGATCTGAAAGTAGCCATTTATACAACAGGAGGACGAAAAGTAAATGTGCATGTGCGGCATGGTGCGGAGTACGATTATGATCATCAGATGATCATAATTGCCCAACTGAAAATTCCTGTGCAGGAACCTCGAAGGATCCTGCACATGTTCCTGTACAGGAAGCTGCACACGAACCTGTACAGGAAACTGCACACGAACCTGTACAGGAAACTGCACACGAACCTGTACAGGTAATCTTGACGTTTCCTGCGCAGGAATTTAGCGGATGAAACTGTACATGATCCTGAAAAGGAACCTGCACCAATAAAGGAACCTTTGAATGATCCTACACGGCTTCCTGCACAGGTTCTATTGCCAAGAAAATTGAGGCGCAGGTTCCTGTACAGAAACGTGTATAGGATCCCTTAATGAAAGACATCAAAGGAGCCTTTGGAAGGATCCTGTTCAGAAACACGTATAGTGTCCTTTGTATAAAGCCATCGGGAAGGCTCATGGCGCTTACAGCTGTAAAGTTGCCACTAGCAACTAGCCAACCCTCGTGGATTAGTTCCTACCCAGGTTCATGTACAGGATCCTGAACATGTCCCTGTACATGAACCCACACCTCAATTGACTCTGTGAAGGAACCTGTACAGGATCATTCAAAGGTTACCTTGTATACGGGTTCCTTTGCAGGATCATTTACAGTTTCCTTCGTCAAATTCCTGCACAGGACCCTTCAAGATTACCTATACAGGTTCGTGTGCAGTTTCCTGTACAGGAATATGTGTATGTTTGCAATAGTCGTCATCGACTCGCGCTTCGCGTTTGTCTACGATTTTAGTTACACAATAGGCACACAATATACTCACAACCCAATTTCATTCTAAGCACACAAATCTGGCAAATAATTTCTTTCAAACAAGAGTTTGATGCACTTGACAATTTTTGATTATAAGTGAAAGGAAGAAACAGCGTACCTTGCAGAAAGGAGACGGTAGGGTTCAGTGGTACAATTTTTTTTAAAGATACAGATAATTTCCTCCATATTCTCATTTGCGTGGTGCAGTGTATGTGTAGCGGGCGTAAAGTTTCATGCCAGCCCGGTGGCGGAGTGCGCATGTGCGTACGTCACTCGGCCGAAAGCGGCCACATTACGCCTGCTTGAAGTGCATGCAATACCACGTTTTCAAGGGGGATCGGACAAAAAATATAATATGAATCATTATAGTTTAGGTCCTTACCATAATCTTTTTTACAATAGATCTTGCTGAATTGCTTTTAATAATAAGCAATATAAATAGAGCCACAAGATTATGCATGAGGCGCTTTAGTGCCGTTTATAATATAATATTTTTCGCTGAAAATGCTAAAATGCTAGATAATTTCTGGAATGAAAATTATAAAAAGAAAAAAAGTGGGTGCGCGATATGTATTAAATTTTGTTGTCCTGATTCTTTAAAAAAGATAAACGAGGAATAGTTTCTTCTTTTACATTATATTTTCAGAAGAACGTACCCAAAAAGCGTGCATATATTTGAATATTACAGTTTTTTCTTTAATTTAAAAACCAAGCAACACAATATAAAATTATTAGAAACATCATTAATTGTTTAATTAAACTGTAACAATAATAAACTAATATTAATTACTCTTAAGTTGAATTATTCGTGTATCTCTGCAAAATGAATGCTGTTTAGCTCGAATTTCTTGCGGAAACGTTCATTTAGAAAATCCGTATCCAATATTGGTTCAATCACGTTTCCAATAATGCGTATTTTGACTTTTCCATAGTTATTATTAAGATCCGGTCTAGGAGCCATGAATGGACACAAAAATCCAATTCTGAGTATTCCAATGATGTAACCCTTATCTGTTCCTACACGGTAAAATCCTGCTCTTAAATGGAGAATTTCAAAAGGACGCGTTAAACTTTCATAATGATGAACATCAAGTCGAATGGGAGGAGGATGAATTGCGGCTTCGTCATGCGGCCAACCCAATTCTGCAAAGAGCAAGAATCAGTAGGACATTACCAAATGTATTAACTATAAAGTTAATAAAATAAAATATAGTGTTTATTTTACAACCAAATATATACGTGATACATTAGAAACAGAAAACATGACCCAGTCCAAGAAGAGGTCGGCAAGCGACCTTAAGTAAATGGTATCCGTTTCTGTTTCCTTGTCTGTCTCCGTACTCATTTCTGTTTTAGTCTATATACACACTAGCTCTCCAATTTACCAAGCCCCTTTCCAAACTGATCTGGGGGAAATAATTCCCGCTAAAAATGAGACCACGTAAGAACTTGGCATTCAAAATCAAATTATTTTAAATTTAATAATGTTCCAAAGTTCTTGTTAAGTAATTAAACTGTACAATTTAAACTTGCAACAATAGTAATATTGTTTTATGTTTGTATCATATTAATTGACAACGCAATGTTTTCCGCGCGCTGTGGCGCGCGTATAATATTGCCGGTAAGTAATAAAATCATAAATAGTAACATAATAATAAAGAATAAATTTTTTACTTTATCTTGTGATATCTAATTGAGTAGTCTCGGGCGAAGGTACAGATAAATAATAGAAAAATGCATTTAATATATAATAAAGTTCAACATAATATATAATATTCCGTGTTTTGCACATACACGGGTAATTCCATTTAAGTGAATCCCATTTAAGTTACCTAGAACATGAGTCCTCGGCTTTTTGGTGATGCAAGGACCACGGAATTAAAAGATGCGGTGCTCAGTCATGCGTGACAAACAGCAGCGTAGCGACAGAGTGGGTAGTACCCTCAGCGCGTTAGGTGCATTAGCTCTTAGCACGCGTCCAAATCATTTATGTATGCATCCATCATTTAGGAACCGTACTTAATGTGACCGCACTTAAATGGGATTTCCAGTGTACGTTAATCGAGTGCGGAGCGCGAGGTATATGAAGAGAATATATTCGTTAAATCCGAAGGAGATTAAACAAAAGGAAATTTAAAATTACCAACTAGCATTTGGCAATGGTTTGTCCTTTAATTTAAAAAGGTCTATGTAAAAATATGGGTGAAGCACAAACATTGATCGCGAAGCGCAAGATCCGATAGACGCGCGCCCTAGGCTCACTCAAACTTGCTAGTCGAGCAAGCCGCGCGCGTTGAGAATTTACCCCTGAAGAAGGCAAATAACAAATAATTTCTTATTGAGATTGGAGTTTAAAAATGAAACTTTTTGTATCAAAATAAGCTTATAAAAAGTTTTTCAAAATTTAATACAGATTTGATTTAAAAAAAACATTGATGTGCGCTAAGAATCGCACTATCTAGCTGTTTTTGACTGTGAAAATCCGATTAATCCCCACTGTACGTTGCGTTAGGAGGAAAAGAGTAATTTTGGTTTAAATTATTTCGAATAGAAAGTAATTATACTACAATTAAAAATGCTTGTTGTATTATAGATATTACGATATTTACCAATAGGATTAGGGAAAACCACTAAAATGAAGCACATTGTACCCATCACACTTCTCATTTTCTTGAAATAAATGAAACCCACTTAGGAAGAATTTCGATATGAGTGTAGCTAATGAATATTCTTCACAGTGTAGCTCGTCATTATAATACTGGTCGTTATCTTATTATTTCTTCAAAATTATTTGACTTTCATATGTTCGTTTCCTTCGCTCTAAAGTTGTAAAATTTCTTTAAATTTATTACAGTTTCATACAGAAGAGTATTTGTTGGAAGATATATGGGCAATTGTCAGTAACCTTTAGATTTGATGTCCTAGTTGTTTATTGGTGACTCATGACAGGGTTGTTATTAATTGTCTATGCGATTCGTTGGCCTGTGAAAACTACCTCAGACAATAGTTTACGCATAAACCGATAATATAAGCGGTAAATTCATTTCTGATATGTGTGAAATGCCATCTTAATAAAGTGTCCATTTTACATGTTTAAACTTTTAAAAGTTCGTCATTTTTGTATTATGTATGATAAAAACCTAACTATGCAATGTTTTGTTTAGAAATTATTATAGAATCTAGATAAATAATTGAAAATTACGTAGGGTGCATAGAAAGTTATAATTGGATCGTAAAGTTTGTCTCAAAGTTGGCGTGTCGCTGGTGTAACGATCATATTTTTTACTTCCACACTGCCAAAAACGTTTGCAATTGTTTCTTTAGGAACAATTGACACTTGAGCTTTGAAGAAAAATATAATTTCTTATCTCCCTTCTAATTTGCAATATTAGCAAAGTTAGTTTTTCATATAAATGAGAAAATACGTTCTTACAAATAAAATGTCGCTGGTGTAGTGAGCAAGGCTTCCTACAAAATTAGTTTAAATTATTAAAATGCATGATAGATATCTCATTTTTAATTATAAGAATACATTGATAAGTCTGTACCGAAAATTCCATGTACTTTAATATTTATATTAATTTTTGTAAAATTATCGCTGATGTAACGGAATTCTAAAATTTAAATATATGTGAAACTTGCTGTTTGTTGGAAATTTATAATCTATCATTCTCAAATTTGTTTAAAATGTTCGAATTATGGTATTCATGAAGATATAAGTGTTATTTAAAAATAAAAAGGAGAGAGATAAGGTGTTTATTGGTTTACGTGTTTCAAAATTACGTGAATATCTTCAGATCTATACATGTTTTAAATCACATTAATAGCTCATGGCATCAAATAAACGTTTATAGGAATATAACGTATAATAATAATAATAATATAATATACGGTAGGAATATAACTTTGGCCATCCAAAAAAGCAATACATAAAAAGTAATATGTGTCGCTTTTTTATATTTTTATCAAAATCTCTTTCGCGAAAATCTTAAGGCTTTGGACAATTGTCCATATAGATAAACAAAAACAGGTCCAAAAAGGAAAATAGAAGGAAAATTTCATTTCTGGTGTTTATGAAGGAAAGTTTTTGACTTCCAAGGGTAGAATTGGGAATATGTTAAAGTTATATATTTTTCAAGTAATATATGGCATTATTTTGCAACTGCTCTACACAAATTTACTGTCTTTACGTAAATGGTCACAATTGCCATGCTTTTTGTGTTGTTTTGCGCCAGGTGGCCTGGCGTAAGGACCCAGGAGTCTGTAGTAGTGGTAGTACCACTTTGTTTTTTTTGTTTTTAAATCTGTTTTCAAATTCTGCACCAAATAGCCAGGTGAATCTCGTGTGTCCAGTTAGGCCTACTATTTTGATCTTGGTGCAATGTTGGTTTTTGCTGCCTGAAATGTCGCCAACGAATCGCACAAGCTTCGTATCATCCGGCAGTTCGATGGTTATGACCTCGCCCAAAAAACCCCGTTCCAAAGTTCAGGGCCAAGCTGACACTTGGGCTACGCAAGCTATAACTTCCGAGCAACTTCCTACACACACCTACACGCTTTCTCGGGTTCCTGTAGGATTTCCCACTATGCTCCCACCGTAGATCTGTCTTCTCCCAAGCCATGCTGGTTTTTGGCCAGGTGGTCTGCTGCTAATATTGCCGCTTTTAGGCTGGAACGAATGAGTTGTTCAAAAAGTTTACCCGTAGAATCCAGGAAACAGAGCGGTCTGTAGGACGATAGAGTGACGGGTGAACCCTTCCCCTTAACCAACAGTACTCGTCTCTGCATCTTCCGTCTGTTACTGAATACTCCTTCCCGAAATTAAACATGTCAAGCAAATGGAATGAGAGTTCCTTTTAAATGACCTTAATGACCTCGTCGGGATGCCATCAGGACCCGGTGCTTTGCCAGTTGCCATTCTTCTTCCAGCCGTTCACAACTCTTCCGTTATAAATTACAGCACTTCCACGGTCAATATAATTTCCCTGATGACTCTATCCGGATGTTTTGGGAATAGTCCCCCGGTCATAAAGTTCACACGTAACTGTCTGGTACCCAGGCCCTAGATATTTCTCTCCACAGCCTCTCATAGTTTCGCTTATTTACGGTGCTTGCTCTCATTTATAACACGATTGATGTTCTTCTACACCGGCATATTCAGGCTGCCACATGAAAAGAGCCCCTATGTCCGTTTCTAGTTTAGGAGATATGCGCGTTTTTCTAATTTAGGATCAAAATGATTATTTTCATTTTTGAGTAGGAAATAATATGAGGACACTTACTAAATCTATTAGCAATATACTTCTGTCTCTGAAACAAACGAAAGCATGCCGGGAATGAATCCGGCTGTATGCCCCTGTACGTAATTCCCTGCGGATGGCCACATATATTCCTTGTCCACATATATTCCTCAGTTTTTTCCTTCGGGCTCTGAGAATTTCACGCCGAAGTTTTAGAAACTTCCTTCTGTGACCCTTCTGGTTTTCTTGGCTCACTTTGTTATAATGCGTTGCAGCATTGGTCTATGAATCTCATGCTAATGTCCTGTAATTCTCTGCAGCAGACCTTTTATCTGATATCTGAAGCCATGTTGATGTCTAAGATCGTTTTCCGGTACCCCGCCTTCTAAAGGCCGTCGAGTTTCAGGTATTCAGCATGATCAGGTTCAGCCTGGCTACCATATTCTTTACCTCTCTGTCTTTCGTATCTGACCACGTCATGATTCATACGCATGCCTTGGCATTGAAATCACATGCCATCACTATTTCACCATCAAAAGTGTAACTCTGTCATGTCTGTCTACCGGAATTTTTTTAGCATCTCTCACCTATATAGCAGCGTTACTGCTTAAATCGAAATACCAATTTGCATCTATCTGATTTGCGTACTGCTAGATGATCACGAAAGCATCCTACAACCTCTTACCTGTTAGATGTTTCATAAGATCTTAAGCTAGTTTGCAGCGGTTTAGATTGCCCTGTGTTATAACAGCCATCATGCTCTTCTATAACACGCCATTTATGCCAACTTGCATGAATTACTCCTGGCTGAGCTTCGGATCTCGTCCTCTGTGGTACGATCTTCTCTTGTGGCGCAGATATAATACTTTGCCTCCTTGCTGCATTACGCTGACTTATGCCCTTCAATGCCAACTCTCCAGCATTGCCTGCTCCTTTCATC
>CAKNWU010326636.1:21267-33769 GCA_932072015.1 Andricus quercustozae
CACATTGCCTTTGTAGATCCTTGATCTCCTGGAGGAGTGTTTTTTAGCCCCTTAGGCTCCCTTTTTTGCTGACATTCTTCGCTCAGCGTTCCCTTGCTCTTCTCCTTTGCTTCTCTCCTTATTTTGCTCAATGATCATGCCCACATCCAGATTGTCACCAACGTTTCCGCCCTGTTAATTATCAATACCCGTGACGTTTATGGTCCAGCACATTGTGCTTCTTCGGACGAGTCGAAATAACTGGAAGCAGTTATACCCTTGGAGCGATCTCCTACCCCTGTTTCCTGGATCCCAGCCTTCGTTTAACCGGTCCCGGAATACACACACGGATCTGACTCGCCCGGAGCAATGCAGACTCCTATCTTTGCATCCACGACGCGCTCCCTGATCAAGGCCCGAAGAGACTGGCTCGTCATGCCTGATCGTAGCTTACACCCCGACAGAGCCAGCTCACTACAGCCCCTGTAACAAGCCGGCGGAAAACCCGCAGATGACTCAGAAACTTCCAGTGAGTTGCGACCGACATCAATCTTGTTTTTTCCTCAGTATATTCATTACTCAGTCTGTTTTCTGTTTGTTAGAGGAGGAGTGAGTGCATTTACGAATTAAGTGTGGCACTCGATCTGAAAAACGGCTATACCCACTAAACTCATCTCCTCTTCCTGCCCACATTAGACTCCGGGATCGCTTATCGCATTACTTCAGAGCCTGGGCTAGAAAAAAATTCTATTCAACTCAAAAAATCGAAGGAATGCCATTTTTTTGCCATATTTGAAATCATTTTAATGCATTTTGATGCACATTTTCTTAGCGAGATAATATACACGATAATAATTTAAGTCCCTTTAAACATTTATTTTTTCATTTAATCTTGCGTGATCGTGTAAACAATACAAATACAGATACAAGTTTACAAAATAAAAGTGCCTTAGTATCGTTATAATGTAATAATTCTCGCTTACAATTACGAACTGCTGAATAACTCGAGAATAAAAAATTATGAAAATAAAAACAAATCTGGATACCTGATACATATTTATTGAATTTTTTTGTTTTGATCCCAAAAAAAATATGAACCTAGTACCTTATATTTTCACAATGACGTACCGAAAAAGAATGCAAACTTTTCGATGTGAAAAAGATTTTTTTTCTTTAATGTAACCAATTAAAAAGTACTACTTATGTATACATTTATGTTGAATAATTCCAGAATCTCGGCAAAACGAATGTTTTTTGGCCCAAACTTCATATAGAACGGACTATTTAGAGCATCCGTATCCAATATTGCTTCAATCACATTGCCATTCATGCATATTTGGCCTCTTCCATATTTATTATTAAGATCTGCTCTAGGAGCCATCAGTGGACACAAATATCCCATTTTGAGTATATCAAAGATGTAATTCTTATATGTTCCTACATGGAAAAATCCTGCTTAGAAATAGAAAGTGGCACCTGTATGAAAGTAACTTTCGTAATGATGAACATTAAGTTGAAAGGGAGGAGGATGGATTGCAGCTGGATTATGTGGCCAAGATAATTCTGCAAAAAGAAAGAATATGTAGGAAAATTATTAATGTATTGCCTATTAAGTTAATTAAAGAAACTATACTTTTCATTTAACAAAAAAAAATTAATTGATACATTCTAATGAGAAAAAGAAAATAGAAATGCGAACGAAAAGGGAACAGCAAGCGCCCTATCCGGTTCAGTTTCCTTGGCTGTTATCGCACCCCCTTTCTGTTTCAGTATCATATTTTTTACCCGTTTTTGTCTATGTGTCCGTTTTCCTGAACATTTCAACATCTTTATCTGTTTCCATGTTCACATTCATGTGGGGAGGAGGGGGGGGCTGATAAAAGCCTATAACCCTCCCCCCGGGAGAGCCCTTAAGATAGGGCGTTCGCTGGATATCGTTTACCCTATTTTAAATGTTTCCCAGGGTAATTCTTTCCCTAATTTACCATAAATTACTGATAAATTACCATAATTCTCCGAAAAGACTCGGAGGTTTTTGGGGGTTTCTGATTACGAATCTGAATTCAAAATTAAAAAATTAAAAATGGCCGACCTAATATTGCAGCGAATATATACAAATTTCGACGGATTTGGCTAAATATGGTTACTCGGGGGCTTTTGGGGTCACTGATTATAAATCTGGAGTCAATATTTTAAAATTAAAAATGGCGGACCCAATATGCTAGCGAAAGTTAAACAATTTCGACTGATTCCGCTAAAAATTCTAATAAGGGGTTTTCCGGGTTACGGATTACTAATCGGGATTTTATATCTTTAAAATTAAAAAAGGCGAAACCAATATGGCGGCGTGAATTAAAAAATTTCGACGAATTTGGCTAAAAAAGGTTACTTGTAGGTTTTGGGGTCTCTGATTAGGAATGTGATGTCAAAATTTAGAATTTCTGTATTACATTTGTAAAGAGATAAATTTATCATCACATTGAAACGCATTCAAGATTACATTATGAAACTACTGATCTCAACCAACAAATACTTTACATTAGGATCAAATCATAAATGAAAAAAGTGGAAAATCAAAAACAGCCTAATACTGGAAAGTTTCATTTTGGTACCCGTGCAAAATTTGAAATATATTGATCAATATCCTGAAGTTCCAAGAGGTAATAACAAGTTTTAAAAATTTATAATTCTCAGAGTTTTGCAAAAATCGCTAATATTAATCTGTTCTGGTTCTCTAAATGAATGTGCAATTTTCAAAAAGATTGTAAGGTTTCAATATTTTCAGTTTTTGTAGGATACAATCTTGTTTTTATAAACCTCAAACAACTAAAATAATTTGTAAAATCTTTGCAAACTATCCTACATTTTTTTGAGCGTGTAGAAATTGTATCGCACTCAAAATTTACTTTGAAAAAAATGTCAAGATATTAGCAATTAAAATGGCCAGGTGCTGAATTAATTTTTTTAATCTTTTTAAATTTACACATGCGAAAAGGTAAAATCGAGGGTATAATAGAAAATAAAGTTTTGGCGTGCGGAAGTGCATACGGAAAATTATTTAATTAATTGCAATTTTATTGATGCTACAAATTTGACTTATTTTTTTAATTTTCCAGTTGTGTTCAAGTACGAAGAAAGCTTATCGAGTCACTTTATATCATTTTCAGATTTCATCTTTCTAGATTTTCGGTGGAGACAGGAAAAATTCCAAGTTTAAGCGAAAGTTTAAGCAATAAAATAAACCCACAAGCTACGCCTAGCACTAATTTAAATACGTTAAATCGTTTAATCGTCCCAACTTGCCCCGCGATAATTTGTCCCAACCTTCCCCGACCGCATTTTTGGTAAACAACATTTGCAAAAAATTCTAAAATTTAAGGTTACTAAAAATTCTCCAACGAATTCTCGCAGCTGTTGATATGCCAACAAAATAAAAAGTTATTTAAAACTCTTGAAAATACATATTTGGCAATATTTTCTGTGAAACGCAATATTTTGACAACAAAATATACTGGTATATTACGTATCGGGAGCTTTAACCACTGTACAACATGTGGCGCGATATGTTCAATATTAGTAATAAAATTCGCTTTGTCCCAACTAGCCCCGTGTCCCAACTAGCCCTGTTCTTCCCTATATCATGATTTTCCACTTTCTTTGGTTTCTCTCAGACGTAAAAGAACATCAGAAACTTCTATCTCACACTTATTTTTTTATAGATTCATTAAATATTGTTATTGATACCGAATATACTAAACAAATTAATTAAAAAGATTACCATTTTAATCAAAAAATTAATACACTTTAATATTTCTGGTCAATTAAAAAGGATCAATCCGTTTTTTTAATCAGCTTACACACAATTTTTCTAACTTTATTAGAGAATAGATTTGAAAAACATTGTAATTGGTTTAGCATTCTCTAGCGAAATTTGATCAAGAAAATCTGCCTTGGTCCCACTGCGCTTTGGGAGAGAAAGTTTGAACGATTTCGAGTAGGAAATAAATAAGTTACAATAAGACACTATCTTAACATCATAGATATTATATTTACCAACAGGATTAGGAAAAACTACTAGGAGGAAACCCAGAGTAACAATCATGGTCCTCACTTTCTTGAAATAAATAAAACACACT
Source organism: Andricus quercustozae (assembly GCA_932072015.1). Lineage (NCBI taxonomy): Eukaryota > Metazoa > Arthropoda > Insecta > Hymenoptera > Cynipidae > Andricus > Andricus quercustozae. The sequence continues at coordinate 25,383 of CAKNWU010326636.1, forward strand.
TAAGAAGCATTTCGATACGAGTGCAATTAATGCATATTCTTCAGAATGTTACAGTAGTTTTGCATGACCTTCACTGTTATCTGAAAATATCAATTGGATCCAGAATAGAATGATCTAAGAATGTAACAGTCATTTATTTCTTCATAGTGATACAAGTTTTCGTATAAATAGATTAACGTTGCAGCAAAGACGATACATTCATATTTTCAGTGTAATAATCTGTAATACTCGTAAACGTATCTCATTCGTCCTTCAAAATTATGTGTCTTTCTTGTTTGCGTTTCTTCCAGACAGAAGTAGTAAAATGACTTCAGATTTATGGTATTACATATACGATTTAAAATGATCAAAATGATATATATTATGCAACGATGAAATCAGCATTTGTTGGAAGACATGACATGGTAAGAACAAATAAAAAAATTATTCAGGTTGGTATCAACAAATTGATTGACAAAAGTCATTTGTTTGGGATTCATAACGTTCAGCTCATTAAGATCCATAGTGCTTTTATATAATGTGAGACAAATTAATGTTCGATTACGATTAAATGAAAATTGATGCGACTTGGTAATTGTTTGAATAATTTTTATCTAACTAACGTTCTTTGAATAGAATGTTTTAAGAAATCCGACTATTCAGATGATTCGTATTATATATTGGAACAGTCTCGTTGCTATTATTACCAGCTTATTTTAACCCTTCCATATTTATTATTAAAATCTGCTCTAGGAGCCATGACTAGAACAAATAATATTCGATGAAAAAAACTTCATTGCAAAATATGACTGTCGATATAATTTAAACATAATTTGGAAGAAACAAATATCTTTTGCTGTCTATGAATGTGCTCAATGTTTATTTCTTTATATAATTTGTTTATGATGTTAAAAAATAATTTAAAGTGTCATTTTTTTACGTTAATGGATTACCTTATTGATAAAAATCAAACATTTTCAAGGCAGCAATATGCTTTGAAAAAGAGAAATTAAATATTCGCATTATTAAACAAATTTCACAATACACTATAAAAAAACTATGTGAATGAGTGATTCTTCTTGTAGTAAAGTTAGAATCATATTTTTACATTAGTGCAGTCGGTAGAGTGCGCTGTTTATAATTGAGAGGTTTGGATTCAGTTCTCGATGCGTGCGAAGTTTCTCTGATAATTGGACCAGGAATTTTTATAACAGGGTTCTGGAAGGAAATACAATTTTATTTATTTGTTTGTATCTACAAAAAATAAAAATGGTTTAAATAATTAATTTGTAATGATGACGCAATAAGCTTAGCTGATACCTATAGAGGACCCCTTTTTTGGCCCTTCCAGGGAAACCTATATGGGGCCTCTGAGGATGATTTTGTTTAAACTATGTTGGTTTTCATAGTTTACGAACGTAGGGCCAACATAGTAAAGGAGTAATCTACGCAGAGCCTCCGGAGGCTAACTTAAAGTTTTCACATATGATATGTAGATATTAATTATAATATACATATTTAAAAAATGAAATTTTCAATTATTAGGTACAATATTTTAAAATGTGTTTAAAAGAAGTATCTTAAAGAATATGATGTACGCAGACAAAAATTAAGTTTCATTTTGAACGATAAAGCGTTGTCCAGGTGCCCTAAAAATTGAACCATAATTGCTTTATATTAAACGAGACGAATATTAAAAGGAATTTAATTGTTTTTCAGTTTGGACATTGATCAAGAAAGTGAAGATAACTAAAGTCCAAAATGAGTTAATGAAGGAAATTACCTCGAACAAAAATGTGACCCTAGTTTGTTTTGCGTACAAAAGGTTATATACTATATTTATATATATAGGTCGCTTATCTCTTTCCTAAATGCCCGTTTAACCACTCGTATTTCCCGCGAAAGATCTCGAGCTGCCCAAACTAAAAAACCATAAAAAATACAGAAAAAAGTATGTTTAACCTGAAATAAGGGTTGGTCTACGTGAAGCGCAATTATACCTTTCTCGGGATTTTACATCTCTAAAACCCCTCTTTCACAGAATATTGTCAGACATTAAACCCTTTAGCTCACATCCCTTCCCAAAACCCCCAATTACTCAAACTCTTATCCCGGGTAAAAATATTTGTTCTTGGCTTTGGCTTGGGTAAAGACCAATCCAAGACAATTTCAAGTAATTCTGTATGTCTAGCTTGTGAGACGGTACCATACTATTTTTGATAGCTTGAGAAGTTAAATGGCAATATAGGCGGGAAAACAGAGCGCAGCAGCTGACTCTTCACCTGACGCGCATCCTTCTTTCACGCAATATTTTGTCCACAACATCAGACTCTACTATGCCATGAAAGAAGTGATTGACGAAGTGGCTGATTACTGGGAAGAGGTTTGAGGAAAAAATAACGTAAGCAACTTGGAAACAGCGTGGCTCAACCTGGAAAGGGATCCCATATCAGGCATTCCGGAAATGGAGGTTCTCAACATCACAACGTCCGATGTGTATGGAGTGTTCAAGAAGGCGAAAACTGGCGAGCACCTGGCCCGGAAATGGTGTACAACTTTTGGTGCAAGTACTTTAAGTGTTACATGGCTCATTGGCAAGGTGCTTTCAGAACATGCTTGATCACCCAGCCTTGATGCTCTCTTACATAACGGAAGGCGTCACACATACAGGGTGACTTCTTTAGTGCCTTATAGTTCTGTTTAGTTCCAAACCCACTTAATAGGACCTTTAACAAACGACATCCATGTAGAATTCGGGCTAGCCAAGTGCAGAACACTGCACCTAAAACGGAGATTGGTAAACGCGCAACTGAGGCTTGATAATCAGGAGCTCATTGAAAAAATGACGAAGGATGAGTCGTATAAATATCTAGGCATTCTACTCAATGGGACCCTGTCATGCTGCTGTTAAGGAAAGCCGTACTACCGCCTTTGCCGAGCGCCTGAAAGCCATATTAGAAACTAGCTTCAATTCGTCGAACAACATCAAGGTCGTTAACTTCTACGCGATTCCGCTGCTTATCTACTCTTTCGCGATGGTCAAATAGTCTAAGCCGTACCTGGCAAATTTGAACAGAACCATCCGCGTCCAGATGATGAAACATCGAATGCACCACACAAATTCGACATGTGAAAGGATAGTCCTACCACGTTGTTGGGGAGGCAGAGGCGTGTTGAGTGCCCGCCAATTGTGTAGATCTTAGATCAAACAACGGAACATATACTTTAATAGCAAGCGGGACAATCTAATTTACAATACAATCTGTAAAGAACATAAAATTACACGCCTCTGAATCTCTCTGATCAGAATGGCGAGGACATCCATGATCCCCCTCTTGAACATATTGCACGGTTATGTAGAGAGAAGTCATCACACATGCAATATCCCAGTGTACGATATCAACCCAGCGTGGATAGTGAGGTATCTAACCTGTGACTTCGGAGAGGCGAACTTTTTCCTGAAATGGAAGGATTTGTCGTGGCCATACACGACTAGATCATAAGCACGAAAAATTACCAAAAGCATATACTCCACTTAACTGTGGAGGATCGGTGCCGGTTATGTGGTGATCCCAATGAATCCATCGAGCACATCATTGATGGCTGCAGAAAATTAGCTCATAACGCGTATACTCACAGACACAATGATCTTGCAGGGATCATACTGGAATTGAACTATCATTATGGATCACACTGTTGTTCACAATTAGGTCGGACATTGTGTTGTTTGATAAGCGGTCACAGTACATCAAAGTTGTCATCGTGACAGTTTCACTTGACAGAAACCATCCACCTCTGGTGATTTCATCTATGTGTAGTGTCCATGCTTGGCTTAAGAGTCACCGGGAGACCCTAAGAGTTCATAGGGTGCTAGCAGCAGCCCAAAAGGCAGTTTTACTGAACACCTGCCGCATAGTCCACAACTTTTTGGACTACCAAATAGAAAGCTGCTAGCTGCCTTATAGTCTTTTATGGAAGACCATACCCATTATAAGTCTCCATTTCGTTTTTATTTTAATTTACAATTTGACTAAAGTTGTTGGATATTTATGTGTACTGTCTCTTTTCTGTTTATACTTCGTAGTTTTTGCGCGACGTCTAAATACAGGATGTCCATACATATATTTCCAAAAATATTTAGCTATTATTTCCGCAGATTGCGCTGTGATCACTAATGTCATACAGTTTTGAAAAGTAGACAGTCTGAGGTTTATAGCCAGAATGAGTGTCTCAGGCATTGAGCAGAAGGTGTTTCTCATAGAATCCTTTTACGGAAAAGGCAAATATTATGTGGTAGTAAGAAGAGCATTCCACAGGACTTCTGGCGTCTTTGTTGGTCTTCAGGAAGTTTACAGAACTCGTGTTATTGGGCTAGATTACCCAACATTTTAAATTTAAGGTATGGAGTGGCCTCTCTATTCCCCTGATTTAAATCCTGCTGATTACTATTTTTGGGGATACATTAAAGATATATGTTATGTAGATAATTTCTAATAGCTTTTAGCTTTTTTCAACTCTTTAACACACTTCGTGGATTATCTGCGTAACATCTACCTTTAATGTATCCCCAAAAATAGTAATCAGCAGGATTTAAATCGGGTGAATAGGGAGGCCACTTCATGCCTCCATTTGGAAGTTTTGGGTAAACTAGCCTAATAACACTAGTGCCGTAAACTTCCTGGAGACCAACAACAACTATATGACATAAGTGATCACAGCGCCATCTGTGGAAATAATAGCTAAATATTTTTGGACATATATTTATGGACACTCTGTATTAATCGATTTCGCATAAATTTGGAGTAGATTTTTTTAGGCATTGGAACTGAACTGAAGATGAGAGAGCAAAGAAATTTGAAGTGAAAAATAAGGACCACCCTAATATAACCCAATCATTCCAAACACAAACCGTGCTCAAAATACGTTATGAATGCAAATTTCGAACAAAAACAAAATTAGTCCAGGAAACCTACTCAATTCAAGTTGAATTTAAAAAGAAACGCAAGGAAAATTTATGAAAACGCATTGTTAAATGTAATTAATTTCTATTACCGTAAACTCTCTCTTACTTTTTGACACCAGCTCTCGAAAATTGTTCAATGTTAAAAGGAACCTTACCAAAATCTACAATTTTTGTACAATTTCAAAGTGGGATTATAAGAATTTTAATGAATTCAAAAGTTAGGTTATTCATTCAAACTAAATGTACTGTCATTTGAATTTTCTACTACAGTTATAAAATTCCTGGTAATTGTTCAATTTTCCAGTTTAAAGGCAAACCCGCTTTAATACGTTTAAAAGATTATAAATCAGTAAGGAAGAAAATAAGAAGATGTTAATTTTTTCTCATGCCAAAGAAGTTATTGAACAGAAAATGAAGGGGGCTGAAGTGGTAAAGAGGTCGGTGCTAATATCAAAGGTAGTATTTTTTCGCGTCTTTTGTTAGCACTCTCCGTGCTCGGTTGGCTGATGAAATTTCCATTGGTAGGAACAATGGAACGAAGAAATTGCACGTCCTGGACGAAAGAGAGTCTGGTCGTATTTTCACGATTCGTTTCACAGATACATATGCATTTGCTATTGCCAAATTCACGCGCGGGCTCACATTAAAAATGTAGAAATACACCATACAACATAAGTCTTCAGTGTAACAAAAAAAAATAATTGAAAATAATTAAAAAGGAGCTGTTTTATTTGTATTTCTAATTAAAAAATTAATTTTTATCATTCTCATTCTTATGAGAAGAATAGGTAGGACATAAAGAAAAAACTACGTCATTGAATCTGGAGATCCCAGCATTTAGTGCTGGATCAGTGGCCATGACCGACCAAATCCCGAGTACAGGAGTCGGAATTGCGGATAATTAAGAGTTAACTCAGTTAGCTGTGGGAGTTCCGTCCAAGTTTAAGAGTCTCCAAATGTATGCACATTACCATAACGAGCATTCTCGAGAACATCGTGCCAGAGTCCATTCTCTCTCTGTGAAGCTGTTAAAGACGATTTTACGCACAAAAGTCATGTTGGGATGGACTCTTAACTTTCATATTCATTTCCATGACGCTTTAGTTCAGACTTGCCGAAATTCTCGATTTTTTTGCTCCTGTAAGCTAATTTAATTTAATTTTTGAGAATCCGCCTATTAGCTTTTTTATGTTAAAAAAAAAATATATATGTATATGAGACTTGCAACTAAATGTAATTTAGTCTACTGAAGTACGTAATTAAATATTCAGAATATTCTGAACATTATTTGGTCGTTTTAAGGAAAAAAGCAGTAACTACAAAATATCGGCAAATGAGTTTTTTATATCACTAAAATTGTTAAAAAAAAATCTGTCGATCTGTTAAAATCGTTTGTTTAAATTGTTAATATTGCCTGAAGAGCCGTTCAAAAACTACATCACGCTATTTTGAACACATTTTTTCCTTGATTTTATTTGATAAAACCCGAGCATAACCCATAAAAAATACAAACATAATATTTTAACAGACTTGACAGCCCAAAATGCTCTCAATATAGGAGAAATAAGGTGATTTCTCACGAAAATAGGAGAATGAACTTAACTTCCGATATATGAACCCCCGGTTTTCGATATTCATAGAATTGATGTCCTTGGCAGGTTCGCGATAAGGGGAGCTCCGAGACCAAGAGAGAGAGGCGGCGCTTATTCAAGCGTGACAAACCGCAGGAAGGCCGCACTTTCAGCTCATTAGTTGCATCAGGTGGCATGATGCGTACAAATTCAACAGAGATGGTTTATGCAACTCTGCCTGCTCACTTTTGGATTTCTCCGAGTTAGTATCAAGGCCACTGCAAGCCATGCCCGAAACCGTTTTTATATCGGGAGTTCAGTGTAATAAGGAAATAAATTCTTTTAAATCAAATTAATCAAAAATTTGTGTTGTTGAAGTTTTATGCATATCGTTCCCTTTGTTCGAATCCACAAAATTATAAGTGCCTTTTTTTAAATTATATTCAGAGGTTTTGCAAGCCCCATGAAGTTGAACACGTATTGCCCATAAAAAATATATTTTTGTAAATTTCATTCAGAATCGTTAACATCAGGTGAATCGAGATGACACTCAACATTTTTTCAATTATCTATGAAATACAAATAAATAGTTACTTTTTAAATATCACCCCCATAAGTCTGTTTTATAGCGTCCCAAAAAAAACCCATAAGTGAAAAATTCTGTCTTGAGAGTTTTTGGCGCTAATTATGACTTTTTCGCTTTTTTATTTGATGCAAATTATTTCTAATACATAAAATACTACTTTCTACTCATAATCGGATGTTTAAATAAATTTTTCGAACAATTTATTATTGTTTTTAGTCATTTTTTCTTAGAAGAGAGTTAGAAAGTCGCGATTTTCCGTATTTTTCTAACTGATTTTCAACTTTTCATTTAGAGCAACCATTAATTAAAGTTAACAAACATAACTGTTTAGACAATTTGTTATTAATTTTAATAATATTCTCTTTGAATAATGCTGGAAAGCTGCGTTTTTTTCTGCTATTTTCATTTAGAACTAGGTAATAATAATTGCAATTTAACGAACATCATTGTGTAAACAAATTATTATTGTTTATTTCTATCTTCTTCTATAGTAATGCTAGAAAGTTGCGGGTTTTTCTATCATTTTCGGCTTCTTTTTGACTTTGTAATTAGGAACCAATGATAAACATAATTATTAATTGAAAAAATGAGTATCTATAATGTGTATTTTTTATTTGCTTATGATTAAAAAGGCAAAGCATGGTTACAAACAATAATAATTTGTTTACACAATTATTTTTGATAAATTGAGTTAATTGTTACCTCAATAAGTGAAAAGTGAACAAAAAGTTGAAAATTTCAGAAAAAGCTGCAACTTTCTAACATTATTCAAAGAGAGATTAGTCAAAACTGTACGTCGACTATATTTCAAACAGGCGCAGATCCCAAGAAGTGATCTGGATAGTGCGGCGTCAGAATATTTTATATCTTAAAAATATTTAATTTAAATATTGAATACTGAACTACAAACTAAAAGCATTCAAAAGATTAGAACTCTTCTAAATTTAAAGTATTTCAAAATAAAATTAAATCATTTCCAATTGATCAATTCATTAAACACATTTATGAAATTTTTTTCGAATTTATTGTTCTTCTTTTTTGTGTAAAAAAACCTGGTTTCATTTCTTTAAATACCTTTGGGTTAAAGAATTGGGCATATTATTATTTATTTGTAAAAATGTGCATTTTGATGCGGGGCTTTTCAGAGAATAAACCAAAATTTATGATATTGCAAATAATTCCCTAAAATTTATGAAGATTCTGAAAAATTTCATAGGACTGAATAGAATTTTTAAGATTTCAAAGGATTTTTTAAGGATTTTAATAGACATAAAAATCCTAAAAATTA
>CAKNWU010326640.1:0-11841 GCA_932072015.1 Andricus quercustozae
GATCTTACCAGATTAGACCATCCAGACTAGACGCTATAGACAAAGCCAGATGTGGACCAAATCCATCATTAAACTGATATCAAAATTTTGAAAACTCAATGAAGCTCTAAATTCAGAGGCGACCTATCATAGTTTGAAATAAAATTGACATTCTAATATAGAATAAATTCGCATAAGATTGTTCTGTAGTCTATTTAATTATAATTCATCTTTACAAGTCTTGTTGGTACAATTGATTAATTCTAATCATGAAAGTAAACTTCTCTCCCTATAGTTTTTTTTTCGAGCAGCAATTTCAAATAGTCAATAACAGTTAATTATCTCCTGGAGAATATGAATCTCCAGGTTATTAACACTCAACAGAAACGATCTAATTTACCGACTATCTTGGATCGCCACCGCTGTGCTGCTCAAAATGTAACAAGGCGGGAATTGATTAAGACGCCATTACCGGTCACGAATTTTAAAGGTACAGAGAAAATAAAAAAGCATCTGAAGAATATATCTCGTCGAAACTAATCCAGATCTGAGGCCAGTATAGGTTGTAGAAACGAGGCACTGTTTCAACTCGACGAGCATTATATTAAAGCCACTGAGTAAGATATTGCCGGACGTTGGACGTGTTTATGAATATTGGCACGTTGCAAACACAGGCCAAGCCTACCGTTCGCAGTGTGCGCTTCAGCTGTATAATGTACCAACAAAAATATACTCACACTAGTAAAACAAGTGCACTATATACATGGATGTCGATGGGCTTACTGAACGAGCGATAAAAGCGAGTCTGAGATACGCAATGTATGCGAGTCAACGCGCTGTTGTTATATCGACGCTTGATTCACATGAGCATGTACGCGTAATGACGCACTTTCATGCCAAACGGGGTGGGGTAGTTGAGCGCGTGGTAGCTCCGGAGAACACCGACCGCTATCAATTTCAATTCGGTACTCGCGGCCGCTTTGTAATTTTCTTCTTCTTAACGGTCTGTCAGTCGCCACAAACGATGCTCAGTTCTGCAATGGGTTGAGCACTTTTTATTTATTTATTTATTTTTCTCTACATTAGTATGTATCTATGTATCACACTATCAAAAAATTAAAATTCACCTGTTTCGTCACTATCATGGCAGTCAAATATCAGATCTAGTCCCGATTTGGCTATTGCTATCTCTGCCGTCCAAATTAAAAAGATAGACAAGTGACATTTTCATTAAATATGAGTTTTTGTTATCATTGCATTCCAAAAACAAGGCAAACCTTTTTTCTAAATTTTTTCAGTTTTACCGAGATTGAACTTATGTATCTTTTTAGTTAGGGCGGTAGGACTGTTAGAAATATCTAGTTGAATTTTCAACCACATGTGGTTGAAGTTTTATACAATTACTGTGGCTGAAATTTCAACCACTTTTAAATGAAAAATCAACCACACATGTAATTGAAATTTCAACCATGCAGTTGAAATTTCAACCACATGTATTTGAAATTTCAGTAACGTGAAAAAATTTTCTTCGGCACAATTAGTGAATTTCAAGGCAATTATAATTTTTCAAAAATCTTAAAGAAAACCCATGAATATTCCTGAAAAATACTGTGCTTTGAAATTCACTAACTGTATCGAAAGAATTCTGATAAGGAATCAGTGCGTTATTTCGTACGTTTGTGTCGTATGATCCATGAGATTAACAAAGTGCATATAATATTTAGGAAAATAAACAGCTTTAAAGAAGAAAAACAAAAGTTCTTTTGGAATTATATTACCATAATGAGTTGCGCGCCCAATCAAACTTTTCAACACTTGTTTTTGTAAACATAACCTAAAAAAGCATACAGCAGTTAGTACCAATAGTCTGAATGAAATTTTCCCATTATGATAATATTAATCCAACGTACTTTTTGTTTTCTTCTTTTCCTGAATATTATATCTCCTTTATTAATACAAACGTACGAAATAACTCCTCGTGGGACTTTATCTCGTTCGGGTCTGGCCTGGACAGAAGTATGAGGGCGCATTGTGTATGCGGAAACGTCTTATTCAATTTTCAACTACATTTGGTTGAATTTTATTTCAACTCCGTGGATGAACGAGATTTGAACCACAAAAGTGGTTGAAAAGTGGTTGAATTTTTCAACATATTTCTAACAGTGCATGTAAAACGTTTAGTCTGCAAGGTCTAGTCTAGAACAGATAAGGTGGTGAGGTGGTAGACGATTTTGACGAATGGGAAGTTTGCGCCCGAGCGAAAATTGCTTTCCGCCCATGGTGCACACGATACTTTTTGTCCCACTTCCTCTGACAGTTGGCCTCTTCATTCTTGTGCAATAATAAATGCATATGAACTATTGTTTTGATTTTCAAATACTTCAATGCTCCAAAAATATGGTTTGCTGACTGTGATGGCGCAACTTGTGTAACCCCTTTTTTCGGCCGCTGTCAGTCGACCTTACGCCTGTATAGCGGGTGCAAAGTTCCTTGTTAGCCCGATCGCAAAGTACGCATGCATCATCATTGGCGGCATTTTTCATCAAAGAGCGCATGAGCAAAGAAACGGTGCGAAAATTTACTTTTCCGCATTGCTCAAGAATTTACCTCTTTCGGCACGCACATGAAAAGTAGATTGTTCCAAATGAGTCTTGCAATTCACATGAGTCAGAATTTCCCTTCACGCATCAGTCACACATGATATTTCTTGCAGAAAAAGCAAAGAATGTTTGATTCGAGAAACAAGAAAAACACACTTCGTACGTTGTCCTTTGGCGCCCACTTGCGCATATGAGAAAGTTTTTAAAATTAGGTAAAGTCAGTAGTGAGGTTATGCTGACTCATTTTTGAACCATCTATAGAATAGATACAACGTTTATAAAGTTAGTTTTTTGTTACTTTTCCTTCGTGCGAACTGCTTATCTTTGCTGAAAAGTAATTTTGGTTCCAAGAGCACAGGCATATTTTTTTTTAAATACAGGTATTTTTTTTATAAAAAATATAACTGCATAAAACTTTGAAATCCTCCTTAAAAATGAAAATGAATTTTTTTAAGTTCAACCCTCGCATTTTTTCAACCTATTCAGGTTTATTCGAAAATGTTTAAAATCAGTCAACAAAATCACCACTAACGTTCTTTAATAAAAGTAAACAAAATTATAATAAAAGGATTTTTATTTGTTGTGGAGAAAGTGAGTAAAAATGATTTTTTGAGAATTAGACTCAAGCATTTTTTTCATCAAAATTTTTTACATTTGAAAACAATTTTTATAATTACGACTTTTCAAAAAGCAGAAACAAATCCTAATTGTAATATGAGACAACTTTTTTCTCAATGTCAAGCCCAACGATCATTGTATAAGTGACTTAACAAACGATAGTAAATATAGTACATTTTTTAACTTTTTAAAGATTTAACTATGTTTTAATGCTCGTCGGGTAATAAATAATAAAAAATAATAATAATAAAGCTGAACTTAAATAAATCAACGTAATATTCAAAAAATATATGGTTATTTATCAATAGTTTCTCATATTATCAATGTGTATATGCTTTTTGCTTCCTCACAGAGGAAGCATTATTGATTGAGGTATGTATTAGATTTTGCATATTTTCGAAGAATGAAATTCAAGTGACTATTCCACGTCTGTAGAGGAAGCCATGGGGCAGCGCAGTGAGCTTAACTTTTATCTTTTCATACAAAATAAGAATAGGCATATCACATTTTCATACACTACCGGCGGCAATTATCTACTTGTATAATAACGTGAAAGGTAGAATTCTGCATCTAATAAGTCAAAATTTAAGACAAAATATCAATTTTATAAAAAGATATTGAAAAAAACATCAAATTTCGATGTTTTCGACAAATTGGAATAATTTTGGAAATAATTGATATTTGCAATGTTCTTTGGAAAATTTTAAAGTTGTCTCTATAGTGTTCTTTTAAATTGGTTGGATATTTTTAGAATTTTTCCCTAGATTCTGCCCTAAGGTAATAGTTGGTGCAAAAAAGGCGCAAACTTTAAAAAATATGTAAATACTATCAAACCTTTTTTTAAATCATTATTTATCATATTTTAATAGATTCTAGTAATATTTAAAAAAATATTATTGGTTCGAATTTTTTAAATCATTTGGTGAGTACAATCATTATTTGAAATGTTTTTAATGTTTTACACCAAACTTGACGCTAGGGCAGAATCTGGAAAAAAATTTATAATAATATCTTAATGATTTAGAAAAATAATTATTCTTTTCATAGTTATTCGAATTTCTTGAAAACATCGAAACTTGAAGTTTTTTTCAATATCTTTTTATAACATTGAAATTTTTTCTTAAAGTTGGGCTTATTAGACGGAGAATTTTGTTAACTTTCGCTGTATTATGAGGAAAAAAAATTCATGCTAATATTATAAAAATTAAGGCACTTGAGCTGTAACTCAAAAATAGGCGTGTAGATAATTTTCCCCGGCACTGTATGCATGTAAAAATATCGATAAAACAGATAATAGTGAAATGAATTAAGATTCACAGAAAACCATTTGGTGTGATATTTGTTGAATCTTATATTTTAAAGAATGAAAAATTTCAATGTGCGTGCATTTGTTATCGTTTCTCCAAAATGTTGCAACTCAAAACACCCAATTCGACGTACTTTTCAGAATCGTCATTTTACAGCATGTACAGTGTTGTAAATATACTTCTGCTTATGATTTTTAACCGGGATTCTTTAAGAATGTACTCGCATCCTCAGTATTGCCAATTATCAATTTTTTAAATGATTATTCACAACTTTACTCCAGTTTGCTTTTCATTTTTTTTTTACATAAATTAATTATTTTGCAATATTTGTCCCGTAACTTCTGATTTAAAAAAACTAGGGAGAGTTAGTATTTAGATAGTATATCCTAGTTCATCACAAAAACATTTTCTTTACACTAATCGCCTTTTAGTATATTTCAATCCGATTTTTTCACAAAACCGCGAATTTTTACGCGAAACCTCATGGCAGATTATCTTCCTTCGGTAGAAGTGCTCTAGTTTATTGCTTGTGCTTGTAATCTTTCTTCTATCTGAAAAGTCTTTGATGTTCAAATAAAATCATGAAACATCGTAATCTTGCCATGAAACGTGATGGTGTAGCATTATTACTTGAGAATGCTCCTAGCCGAAAGGGCTTTATCGCGAACAAAGAATGCAACTACCTAAGTTACTTGGAACAGATCAAGAAATTATTGCAGCTTCAGTTTCTTAGAGTGTCTCAAGAAATAAAAAAATAGTCAATAAAACTGTATTTTTATACAAATATTAACACACAAAAATATTTCTTGAATAATTAATATAATATCGAAAGACCTGAGGTATTTTTGATCGGTAAAAGAAGATAATTAAAATGAAATGGGCTACTATATTTGTTCAGTAAAACGCTTCTGTCTAATGAATTCATAAAGATTTATCAATGCAAAATTGAACTGCTATACTCTTTTGACTTTCTGATAGTGTAACAGATTTTCATAATCTTGAGTCTTGGTATATCAATGTGAAAAATATTGATCGATGTAAGTACTGTGATGGAGCTTGGGTAAAGAAAGTGTCGATGGCACAAGAGGTGCCTTTTGGCGCTAAGAGCAGTTACACAAAGCGGTGCGATGATATATAAGGGATTTGTCTCCGTAGTACCGTCATACGTCATGTCGCAAATATTAACTCTGATACAGGCCATTCATTCACTTAATTACAAACAGCCGTGATTTAAGGGAAGCGAACTGCAGGGGGTCCTGACACTGACTACGTTGGTAGGTGTCCAAGAGGTGTAGCGAAATACTGAGCATCTTTCTTTACGATCCCTCATTTACACAACAGGGCCCAAAGAGCCACTTCGCCGAACTGATCTCTGCCACTAAAAAATACCCGTCTCAGGATCTTTATAGTGCACAAAAAATTAGAGCCTTCCAAATCAATCACTCAGCATTCTTGACAATTAAGATTGCCATCATATCTACTTTCACAAAAATATTTGCTTATTCAGATTAATTTGTTAACAAAGTCAGCAACACCAAAATTCTAAAAGGAACTTACATGTTTTTTAGTATTTCTATGAGTGTTTCCTAGTTTACAGTTAAAAATGTACTTTCTTTTCAAATTTAACTTCTTAGCAATAAAACTCATACTGAATGACATGATGTACGACACGGATATTCACACGTTTCCATGACACTGCTTATCAGGAATTTGCGATCACAGTTCTGGCTCCGCATTCGAAAGTATTCATGATTACTTGATCGAGGTTGATAAAAAACCTTTTTACAGTAGGAGTTTCGAAAGTTAATCAAATTTAAAATATTGATTACTAAATCCCACGCCTTTTTTTTCAAGGTCCTCAAATTTGAAAATTACTCAAATTAATTGAACCACTTTAGCATTGAAAGGAATACACATGGCATATGATTCTGTGATAAATTACTTCCCCAAATCGCAATCTCAAAGTGATGATTGAGTAAATGAGGGTCGGTTGACACTCACACTCCCTGTAATTTCCCTCTGTGTATCAGATAGGATTCTATTGGCTGATAAAGGAGAAAGTGAGATTAGTTGGAATGAAAGGGAGCGAGAAAAAGAAGTGAAAGAGAAATAAAAAAAGATGAACGAGCGAGAAAGAGGGAGCTTTTAAATCGAAGGGAAGAAAGAAGGAAAGAAAGGAACGAATCAGTGAGGAAAGGAATGTCTATATGAACGACGGACGACCCGAGAACCAAGTAAACGCGGTGACGCGTGATCCTGCACATTGGCCAAAGGAAAGATTACCATCGCTCGCTTTTTCCCAAAACTGTGTTCTTCCTACATTTTAACCCCGCTCCCTCTCTTTTATCCTTGAAAACTCTTTGATATTAAGCGCGTGAGGGATGCTGTTGAGGGGAACTTCAGATTTAGAGGATCAGTAACCTTCGAGGTCGTAACTAAAAGATGATATGGCTAAAAAAAGCAGGCGAAAGGGATAAGTAATCTCTCAATTATATAACAAAAATAGATTCTTTATAATTAGAAAGAAAGAGATTAGTCTAAAAACCATTGTTTTCTCTGATTCATTGTACTCGTACAATATGTTATTTACAGTACCGTGCAATAGTACGAAGACGGCCTTTTTTGACATTCGCTAAAATGTTCATCACTTTTAAAAAATAAAATATACAAATTTTCCTCAAAATATCAAAAAACATATAAATATTCTATAAAAACTCAGCCCTAAGGGAAGTGATAGATCTAGTTCTCTAAGGAGTTATTATTTCAGTCTGTTCCTAAAATTATTAATATTGCCTAAAATATTGAATATTTTTCAATGTTCGGGGGCTTTTCAATAAAAGGTTTTCTATTACTTGGTAAACGCATCAGCGTAATCGTAACTCGTGTGATGTTTCTTGCTCTCACCCCCGACTCAACTGCGGCTCGAGCTGAAAACATCACACTCGTTTGGATAACACCAACTTTGCATCCTTGTATCATAAATAGTAGATTGTGTGCCATTGGAAGAGACTGCAATCTCCCCTTGGCACTCACTCTATTTTTCGCAACTCTGCAGAATTTTTGACTTTCGTTTCATAAAATGGAAGACTGATCAGTGGATAGTTGGAGGACCAAGAAAAATCAATAAGCCAGTAAAAGACATGCAACCAAAAATTTTAAATTGAAAAATTTCCGTAAATTACCATAATTTATAAAATTATCTTATTATTTATTTCTAAAATTTATGGACTTATACCAAAAAAAGGACTTTTTGAGATAATTTAGGTTAATTATTTTTCGAGTTAAGTTAAGCTGAGTTCGAGTTGAGCGTAACTCAAAAAAATCTTTAGCTCCTCATAAACTCAAAATTGTTAAGCTATCTGAAGTGTTTGTGCTCGTTGAGTGAAATTTGGTTGAAAAAATGTTGGGCACCACTAATGATATTCAATTTGTGCGTATAATATACTGTAATTATAAGAGGAAAGTGAGGCAAGGTACCCAACACTTGTGTCTAGTCTCAAAGGCTTTAGTAGACGCTCGTACGAATATGGAGATGCTGTAAGACAGGATAGCGGCCTGTTAGCTTGACTCCTAACCATAAGTTCAGCAGTTAAGGATATATAAGGACGAGGGTGTACTTTGTGCGTACCCACTTCGTGCCGGGGTAAGTGAGGACCTCTTCCTCCTTCGCGAAAGGGGCTAAGGACAAGCTTCCTTTCATGCATACCGAAGTACCAAAGATGAGAGGTACTCCCCTCTTTCTCTCTCCGTTAGGTTTCTACTATCAGGTTCTATCGCTATAACTCTAAGATTGGTAGGGAAAACCATAAGCACTAAAGTATACGGTTACTCGCTTATTTATAGAATATTTCTATAGATTATTAGCTTACAAAAAATATTACATCATTTACTTATCTCTGTGCCCATCGGATTGAAATTAACAATACAAAAAGTTGGAAAAAGCATTCAGTTGTAAGAGGGAAAAGTGATTGTTTCAAAAGATCAGTAGGATAGAGAAATTTTGTAATCAGATTGAAATCACCACAAATTAATAGTGTTTTTTTTAACAATTATTTTCGATTACTCGATTTCACTTCTGATAGGTTTGATGAAACATCAGATTGAAACATAGCAGGTGAGAGCCGGTTTTATTACAGAAAAAAAGAACATCGCTGAAAAAGTATGGGATGGTAGACTAACTCACTTTTACAACCTCGGATGATTTGGTTTGCATCGCATAAAGGCATATCGTCTCACCTGTGCTCATCAAATTCCGAAACTGGTTGTAATGACAAGATGTTGGTTTTAACGGATGAACCTTTAAGATTGATTACTTGTAAAAGAGGTATTGTTTGAAAAATGTTAATAAAAAATTATCCAATTCAAGTGAGATAATTATGAATGTGCATTACATTAATCAATAATATGAAGTTAAAAGCTCTGCTGTTGATTCAATGATCATTACGGAATTTCCTTTTGAAAATCTAGGCCCTTCCAGATATTTTCCAGACTAATTTAAAACAAATTCCTGGTCTTTTTTATTAGGAGAAGAAAAAATATATCAACAAATATCAACAAATTGTACCAAACATTATTCCTTTATTAAAATGAAGTACATGTTTTGTTAATTAAAGCAAAATTGTATTTACTTTAGTCACATATCGAACAAAATGTGTTGATCGATTAAACCCAACATTTTTCTCTCTGTATAGTCAATTGAGCCACGAAAAATATTCAAATATCCTATAATATTTACTCAACTACCAAAATACCAGCTGATGCATAACATCTTAAGTGAATATTGTAAAATAAACATTGTTTACCCTCCGAGGTATCGATGTCACCGAACCCTCTGGTATGAGCCACTCCCGTCAGATTTCATGTTCATCGAGAAGGAGTAAAACGAAGGAGAGAAAATGCGTCGAGTTGCGAGAACAAGTCGTTATCATTTCATTACACGTGCTTAAGCCGACTAATTGTTAAGAATGCGAGCCTGTATTGTTTCTGCGGCTTAAGTTATTAATAAAACGGCCATTTCACGCCTGCCGCTTGGTAGCAGGACTCGTAGCAGAGCGTCAGGACTATAATCCTGGTGTATAACAGTAAGTACCTGCCTACCATAATAGCTCCCGCCGAGAGAGAGCCAACGATCGATTATTCTTGTTCCGGCATTTTGATTACGATTTATT
Source organism: Andricus quercustozae (assembly GCA_932072015.1). Lineage (NCBI taxonomy): Eukaryota > Metazoa > Arthropoda > Insecta > Hymenoptera > Cynipidae > Andricus > Andricus quercustozae. The sequence goes on from CAKNWU010326640.1 coordinate 9,673, forward strand.
CAACTGTAAAGGGAATTTCTCTAAACTTCAAGATATAATACATTCTTATATAAATATAATGTATTTACTTCATATGTTTAGAAACGCGTATATAGCTAGAAATAGAACCGCATATCTGAGATGTAAATTTTCTCTCATGGAATGCAAAATTAATAATTTTTATGCTTCAAAAATTATTTATATTCGAGTAATCTTTATAGATTTTTTATTAGCTATGAACCTGAAACCAACGCAATCAAATTCCTTTTTTTTTAATATGAACGATACAACCTAACACAGAAAAACAGTGGGATCATTTTTATTGCAGCTCATTAGTTATGTTCTCGAAATAAGATTTTTTTTATTTAAAAGAGAATGCTTCAAGTGTGAAACTGTAACATGAACATAGCTGCATTCCCATTCTCCCGTGTCTCATTTTTGTTGCATCTCAAAACAACACCGAATCGGCGTACATTTGAGGATCGGCGTTTTTCTGTGAATTTTTCTTACATTTCATCCCTTTTGATTTGTATACTAACTTTTTTATTCGAGTAATCTCTGAATGAAATTTTATGGAGTGATACTAAGTGGGGTTTTAACGTTTTCCACTTGCTTCCTTCTCGTCTTATTTTTCTCATACTATCCTGATTTTAATGTACCAAGGGTGGTGCACTGTGCTGGGGCGTAGTCGCATGTTGGGGGTTTGTTTGGTTCTGGGGTATGGCGAACGAGAGACATTTGGCTGCAATTCGCGTTCTGCCTTAGGTTTATAGCCTCGATTTGGATTCCAAGCGTATATCAGTCGCCATCTGAATACCTCTTTGATTTAATAGAGAACATCAACACGATCGGAGCTTGAACAGCGTGCCATGAAGAATTCGTGTGAGCAATTGCAATTTCACAAAGACAAGATGTCCTGCCGATTATTTATCTGTTTAATATTTATCACTAAAAAATCAGTGGAAGGTATTATTATGTTTCCTTCAAGAGTTAAAATGGCGTTCGCCTCTTCTTCCGTTGAATAATTTTAAACTCATTTTCATTTAAATTTAGACACTATCTACGCTCCTTGAAACTACTTCTTTCTATCACTCTTACGCACACATCTCTTATCCTATTATTCTTTATCTCCTTATGCTACGAATTTAATTGTTTTCTTATATTCATCTTTTTTTAACTCATCTTCTCTTCATTTTACTCTTTCCCTCATCCCTTCATCCCAAAAATCTCCGCATATTCTTTTCCAAACCCCCTAATTGATCATTTCCTCTCTTAGAACCATCCCAATTATAAACATGCTCCCAAAAAGTCTCTTCCTCCCATCTGCGTACTCTACATACCCTTTTCTTATCTTTTTCCCAATACATACCTGTCCATACTTTTTTCTCATCTTTTTCTCAACGCATCCGTGTCCTCATTTAATTTCCTAATCTCAGTATTGTTCTCCTCTCCTATCTATTCTTCTCCCAACTTTTTACTGAGTATTTTGATACTCCCACCATCTTTATCTCTTCATACCACCTGGTATAACTGGACTTCTCTATATTGGGTCCTATCCTTCCTTCATACCTATGAAACATTTTTCTTTAATATTCCCACATTGTTACCTTTCTATTCCTTTTGCCTTCTCATTTCTCTCTTCCCAACTTATCAAACAGTTTGTTGGCAATATCTGTTCCAGGCATTTAACTTTCCTCACCGCCTACACTGTTTTTTCCATATATAATAACAATTTTTTCCAAGTCAATATTTCTCAAGATCTGTAGAGTCAGAAAGTAGATAACTAAATATATAGGAGGAGAGAGGAATTAGGGAATCGACCAAGTGAAGACAATGGACAGATATAAAGGAAGTATTGAAAGGCATAATGAAGGGGATTTTGATGCGAAGATGGGAAAAAAAGTTGGAAAGGGATGGGGGAAGAGAATGAGCGGAGGTAAGGAAAATCAGAGGATAGAAGAATAAATACATGGAAAGAAGTCTAGAGGAAATAAGATCGTATATTATGAATGTAAATTTGGAAAAGGTAGCGAAATCAGAATATACATATATAAGTAGAAAGCGTTGAAGTTTCAACTTCTTCTATGCAAGCTAAAAGCGAGAAAAGGGGCGATTCACAAAATACGTGATACATTTTTGAAGCACTTCTGGGGGGGGGGGGGGGGGGGGGGGGGGGGGGGGGGGGGGGGG
>CAKNWU010326640.1:11941-28587 GCA_932072015.1 Andricus quercustozae
AAAAAAAACATGAGTGAAAAAAGGTAATTGGTCAAAAGTGGGAAAATATTAAGGGGATGCAGATGGGGTAAGGAGTAATAGGTAAAATCTGGCGAGCAAAGCTAAAGAAGAGATAGAGGTGACTAAAAAGGAAAGAAAGCTAGTAAGAGGATTGGAGAATACATGTAAAAAACAAGTAAATTCCAAAGGGATTGCGGAAATGGAGTAAACGAGGAAAAAGAAAAGAGAATAGAGCAGGATTTGAGATAGTAAAAAAGAAATAATACAAAAAATTGAAAAGAAGGAGATTGAAACGAACGAATGGAAGAAATACTTTAGGGACTTGTTCAGAATGTGAAATATAATGAGACGGATTAGAAAAGAGGAAATAAAAAAGGCGATAAGAGAAGATCTTCTAAGGTTATTGAGAAGACTAAAATTTCCCTATATATAAAATTAGATTTCAAAGGATGTCTTAGACAGGTACATATGCAATTTATTTCCTTTAGCTGAGAATTTGTATCTGGTTATTGGAATGTACTTATCACGCATATATAGCTTTAATGTTTTCATATTCAAAAAGGACCTGAACGAAGTCAAGAAGCTTCAACTGTATCGCTAATCACAAATAACGAGAAGCTATTAAAAGATTGGAATTGACACTTATCTCCGGAATCTAGTACAGAAAGTAAGACTTGAATGCAGTCCAGTAAGCTCTATTTGTAATGTAAATATGTGGAATTACGAGCTGCGATTAAAGGACTCCAAGTAACACCGATCGCGTGTTTAAGAGGCTGCTATTAATACTATCGGAATGCTAGTACTCGTTATGCTTAATCGAATCGAATCTCGTCACTATCGCCTTAGATTGTAATTGTATTCAGAGTAAAAATATTTTAATTAAATGCATTCAAAATATGATTTTAGAAGAAATTAAAACTGATAACGACTTTTTTCCATGAAACTCTTGTAACTGTGTTTCTCTTTCACAGCATGTTTGCCTATCCCGAATATCTGCAATCTGAAGAAAGTGTTTGTGATCCTAACTGTATTATATTATATTGAATAAGTATACACCAATTAAAAAAAAACATCGCTAATAGTTAAATCCTGCTTAGATTTGCAGAAAATAATTCAAACAGAAAGAGAAGAAATACACATTATGTTGTATGTTTGTGAGACTTGTTCTGCACTCAATGACTCTCAGTAATTAGCTTCTCCTGAGCCGGTATTTATGGCAACTTAATCCGGATAGGGCAATAATTAGTCCATATATTGATGGCACGACGGCTTTCGACTCTGGGGTCGGTAATGCAGATGTAGGAGGTTACAGCTGGCATTTGTACAGAGCGGTGGCAGATCCACGCCTGGTAATCCGGTTTTAATGAAATAAGCGGCTGCCACTTCTAGTCGGCAACCCGAATCGACTGTGCGGGCACCCCTTCAATGATACGAAAGAGTTAGACTGAGAATTTCTCGTTCATAGGACTTATTTTAGTGCCTCTAGAGAAGGAAAACTCGGAGAAGGCTTTTAACCACAAATGGTGTTCGATTAGTTCAGCAGGGTCTGTAACTTAATCTATAACTCATCTTAATCTACATTCTCATGCATTGGAAATGGCAACTCAAATAAAATCAGAATTTTAAGTCGAAATTCTTGGTATTTTCATCTACGTCATTTGCTATAGTGACATGTACTGTTATAAATACATATAGTGTTTCTAAGAAAACGCACCTTCATGATTACTATCCTTTTCTATGATTATCGGTTTCTTCATGGTTTTTGCCACCTACATAGGAAAACAAAGTTTACAATATAGTAACTCAGACAAATAGCATATTGTCAAGTTGTTCGCAAATTGCCAACAAAAGTTACTAGCAATGATTGCTTGCCCTTTGAGGGCAGCATCTTGTGTCAACCACCTTCCACTCTCCCCATATTTTTTCGTGCAAGTTGCTAGCCATCGTAGATTGCGATATTGCAACTGAAAAAAAGCTTATTTGAATCAAAGGAAATTTCTTTGGTACAAAGAAGTGGTAGCGCATCATATAGTCAAAGGATTATTTCTTCAATTTAAAGAAATTTTTTGTTTGGATCTAAGGAACGCAATGCTTGACACTGTGGAATATTCGTTAAGCAAAATCGATTTTTTATTGACCATAAGAAATAAGTTCCTTAATGTAAAGAAGTATGACGTAAGTTCAAGAAGATAATTATTACATAAAAATAAATATAACTCGGACTGAGTAAAAGCTCTTTTTGAATCAAATGTATGATTCGTCGATTCAAATAAGCATAGTTAAAGGTAAAATAAACATTTCTTTGTAACAAACAAATGGTTTTAACGCTTCGATAATAACTTATTGCAAATAGAATTTTTCTTAATTAAAAGGCTCAAAATCATTGAACCAAAGAAATATTTCGTTGCATGCGAAAACGAGATGCAAGGAAACTAGGTTTTTAATTTCAAAATTATCAATTACTTCAGTTAATTATCTCACATTATCAGACCAAGAAATATTCATTTGTTTCAAAGAAATGGCGATCAAAGAATTGATTGTTTTTAATCAATACACGAATTTGTTGCATTTAAATTATATTCAGCACAAATAATTGAACGGTTTCCTTAGCTCAAAGAATTGGAATCAAAGCAATACATTTTTTTGGATCCAAGAATTTTTTCAGTATGCTAGCAATACTTGCTACTCCGTTGCTTACTGAATTTTACTTAATTTATCTTACAAATTTGAATTTTACCGAAATTTTCTTAATTTATCATAAAATTACGAAAAAAGTATAATAATTTTCAGGTCCATCAACTCAATCATCCGAATTGTAACATTTTTTGGTGTGAGTTTTGGCATTTTCAGTTACAGGTATCATAAAATTCAATCATTTTTAACTTTTAGAACTTTTAATACTATGCATAATTCCAATTCGAAATTGTTCTATTTTGAACGTTTTAATTTTCCAAGTTTTTACTTTAACTCTAGGGTCTAATGCTAAATAAATTTCAAGTTGTTGCTCAAATGAAATTTGTTAGCTATAAATCGTTCAATTTTTAAATTATTACATTTTAATGCTTCTATTTAAAATATTTAAATTTTGAATATTTCCTATTTAAAATTCTTCAATTTTGACCTAGCTTAATTTGGAATGCTTCGAAATAGTGAAATAGTTCACTTTTTAAAAGTAGGAAGTGAAAATTAAAAGTGGTACAGAGAGGAATTATTGAATTTGAAGTATTTTCAATTCAAAATGACTACATATAAAATCCTGCCTTTTCAATGGTTACAATTTAAATTCAGAAATTGTTCTATTTTAAAAGAAGGACTTTCAAAAAAAATTATTTTTGAAGGTTTCTTAATTCGCTGTTTTCCTCTAGTCAGTTAAATTAAGCTACGGATTCATAACGAACCGAATTTACGAGAATCTCACGAGCCAATCTCATTCACATTACTTAACCGCAATTAAATCCTTTTTTTCGATTCATAAAACTCGTCCAATAACTATATTTCGCTAGTAAAGCTCAACGAACCATTTGAGGGCATTTAAAAAATAAATGCGGTCTGATCGCTAATGAAATTAATAGAATTTGATTACTGAACTTAATATTCTAAGTGGCATAAATAACATCATGTCGATTTTAATTATGGAAACGTTTACTTTTTGGTGATTTTAGACTTTAAGATTCATCAAAGGCCCTATCTATCCTCTCCTTAACGATATGCGAATGCGATACGAGATTGTGCTTAACGCTCATTCAGGATAAATTAAAGACCCGCGTGGGCTGCTTTTCGATATGCATATGGCACACCGGAATATAACCATTCTGATAAGGTTCTCGCCAATAAAACTTGGAGAGACTACTTTGCTGTACATGTGCAAATCCCTGCTGCACGTTCGGAATGATGCAAAACACTGTTATAGGGTATAATTAATTTTTTATTTTCAATTTGCATAATAATCTTCACAGATCGGCATTAACAAAATTAAATCATCGATTAAGCTATTACTTTGTGATGTATCTATATTCTTTTATAAGATAATAACTATAATACTAAAATTTTATATAATGCGCCAGAAAGTTCTGTAAAGTTTCTGCAAATAGTGAAATAACTATGAAATAACGTACATTGTTCATCAGCATTTTTTAAATTGATTGAGGGACCGGTCCCTCCTTTTCCGTTCGCTGTTTCCTCGACAGACAAGACCGCGCGCTCTGCAGCTGTATATCATTCATTTTGATAACTTGAGCCACTGTACCTCATAAGTTCTGCAAAATTTTAATTTTAATTAAGGTTTAAATTACTTTCGAGCACTGAATGAGGGCTTCATTTTGAAAAAAAAACATATCACGAAACACTCTCCTCGGTAGTTAATGGTATAGATAATATTTGATTGCCGTAGTATAATATTTCAATATGAAAAATTCCAACCACTTCTCAGCATTGCCAAAGATTAACGAACAATCTCCTTTGCAGAAATGGAAATCTTAGGCTGCAATAAAGATTTATATCTCTTATACTGCACAAGGAAGCTTATCTTTTATTTAGCAATGCTTCCCCTTTTTGTCGCAATATTTCAAAGCCGGATCGGGTGGCAGTTGGTGCGGCTAACAATATTATTAGCAACTAAATATTCCTGCAAATGAAAAACCTTATCACAATTTCTTGGCGAGACTTTAACGCTTTAATATTGAGATATCCTGGCCCCTGAAGTACCTACGTAGGTACTCTTCTTCTTTTAATTAAAGATACGCGGCCGACTCTATCTCAGCCCCTTTTGCCTGCCCTCGACGATGTTTTTCACGCTAAGGGGCTAACTGTAAATGATAGCGCAGTTATGGTCGCCACGGTGCCGGAGATATCCGCATTGTCCAGAGCTTTCTTGAGGATAGGGCAAGGGAATAGAAGGATGAGGACAAAATATAAAAAAGATAAAATGCTTCAAAGAATGCCGTGTGGCTTAACCACCTGCCGCCGCGACTAAAATCTTCCCTCCTCTTTTGAAGGCGATGTCGACTAGTCTTTCACCCTCTGCATTTCACAGGAAGAAATGCTTTCACACTCCCGTTAATTATGCCAACCAACGAGGACTTTAAACGCGAATGGCTCTAAGAATGTTCCTCCGGGTGTTGCTGATAGCGATTTTGTGGCAGTTACTGCCCTAACACGAAGGAAAAAGTCGCGAAGTTCACTCTTTATGTCTGCGTATTTTTTAATTGACTTTGCTGCTCAACTGCAACTTTTCAATTTAATTAAATTGATACTAGGGGTTGGTTCACTCGACTTTTTGATCTTTTACCAGAGTTTAAGGGATTTGAAAATATTTGTAGAAATTTCAAAAGATTTCGAGGAATTTCATCGCGTATTTCATAGGTTTTCAAAAGAATATAAAGGAATTAAAAAAATAATAAGTGATTTTTAAAAAGAGTCAATCAAAATTCAAAAGATTTCAAGTAATTTCTAGGGATTTAAAAATATTTCAAAAGATGTCAAAGGATTTCAAAATAGTAATAAGATTTCAAATTATTTGAATATATTTTCGGCGATTTATAAACCAATTTCATGGGATTCCATAGATTGCATGGAATTGAAAAAAATTAAAAAGGATTGTAGAGGAATTTATGGAAGTTTAAAGGGATTTCCAAGGAGATTCAAAGTGATTTAATTGTATTTTAAAACATTTAGTCCGGCAGATAAGGTAACTAATTATTGTACATTTCATGTCACAAACGTATGCATTTTTTAAATTCATTTATTGGCACCCAAGGAATGTTTTTAAGGTGGGAGGCTTCGACATAATGGACTTATTTACTTAGGCACTATTTAAAAAAGTTATGTGAGTTATTATTTGCTAAACAAGGATGGTAAATCTGAATTAATCTTCAATTGAAGTGTATATTGATCAACTAAATCTATGTCAGGGAACTGAAGTAAGATAACAATTATAGAAAAGTTTAATGAGTTATGTATAAAAGAATTTATCAAATTTTGTTTGAAAAATTTTACAAAATTATTATGCAGAGCTGAAAATATTCCTGCAGCTTTTTTTTGAAGATTTTTCATCGTAATATTATTTAAAAAATGTGCCTACTGCGAGGGCACATTCTAATTTTTGTTCTTAATGTTATTTTTTACGTTTAAACAAAAACTATGCATTTTATTAAAAAACAGTCAACATAAAAGTTGTATATCTTTTTGAGATACACAAATTTGCCTTTTAACATTTTATTCTTATCTTACAAAGTTTTGTTCAGAAATTTAAAAAATTCTCAGTTTTGTTAATATATTTCACTACTATAATAATAATATAGAATAACGTAAAATACATTATACTAATAATGTAAAAAAATCTTGTTTCCTACACATTAGAGTGTCTTTTTGATGCCAAGCGTATTCGACATTTTTTTGAATACTTTTTTTTATTTTAAACCTTTCAGGGCATACTATATAATACTACTACATAAGAGCAGAATGAATTCCACTGCTTTCGATATATATTCACTTGTATGTATTTTGCAATTAATATTATAATTTAACTCATGTTTCTTTTCTCGCTGTCTGCATTATTTACGTGCCTCTCTTGTACTTTACTTTTTTCCCCTTTTTATTTTTTGTTTTTGATACCACTGGAAATGACGTATGGTTGTATTTTCACTTTTCGCATAGTGAAAACAAAGTTTATCGGAAATGGGATATGTTTGTATTTTCATTTTGCACGTAACAAAAAGAAAGACTACTGGAAAAGGGGCCAGGGTGTGTTCCTACTTGCCTGATATTTTCTTCAGATATCGAATACAGGTAGAAAAATCGATTTTTGGTTTAAAATTTTCATAGTTGCATAGGTGGTTGTGATTTACAGGTGCAAATCTTAATACGCCTATGTCATTATGGCTATCATTACCTGCATTTAAAAAAAATCATGCCAATATGTTAATTCTATCAAAAGTTATAGTGGAACATGGAGAACAAGAACAACAACATAACCAAATTTTCAAACGTTTAAGTCTTCTTTTTTCTGCACGTATTCAACTAAAAAGACCATCAAATAAGATCGGTATGGGCATTTGGGAGAGGAAAAGGGGATTGATCCCGTTTCTTTCGTTGGAGGAAAGAATCGGATATCGAATACAGTGGTGCGTACATAAATTTGCTAGCCCACTTAATTGAAAGGGGAAGCAATAGAAAAGGCTGTCTTCCAGGACAAAGGAACGATACTGCTCTCGCCATGCTTTTCAAGCTACTAAAGCTTAAAGCTACTAGGAATACCACTTCTCCATGAGACATGGATATGTTAAACTGCTCAAGAATGCCGCTCGGTATTCTCCAAATAAACGAAATGAGCAAAAGTGGGTGGTTAGAACAATAGTCGGGCTGTGTGATGAGAATTAATTGTACAAGGTACATACGCCCGTATGCTTTCCCAAGAATCGATCTTATTCCCGTCCTAATTCTTATTTCTGAAGAGTCGGTAAAGTGAAGGTAGAATTTTCCGAACCCTGACTTTTCCGATTGTTTTCCCCAATCGGTATAAAGCGAATTTCGGATGATCAACGAAAATAATATTTCTAATGGGGCTTAATATTCAAACATAATTTCTTGTGAAAATTTGAAAGATATGCAAATAAATTATCATTTGTTACTTAAAGGCACTGTATAATTCAGAATAATCTTTTCCTGTGATCGACTAACTCCATTAAGTCGCAGGTTCAGAAATTCTTGTCCTAATTTCTTAATAAGATTTCGGAAAATATTCGAATTGGTGAGTTATTAAACTCATCAAAAATTCAGTTTAGCGTTTTCCCTCATCTAAATATAATGCCCAGGTCTGTGTAAAGACAGCTCACTATTCTTGATCATACCAGCGGAAGTAGAAATAGACATTATCGATAAAATAATAGCATTATAATTGAATTTTGAGGACAAATTAGGGAATGGAACTTTCGAAGGAGCTTGTGATAATGATTTTTTTATCTATCTTTTATCACTCCTATATTAAGACTTCTCAATTATAGGAGATTTATCTTGTCGACCGAACTAGAAATGGACATTAACGAACTTAAACGTACATGTGATATGCAGTAATTATATCATCCTTATTATTTTATTTTCATCGAGTCATATTTTACATTCTTTCTGATGGAGGTATGTAATTCAATTTTCATAAAGAAAATGAGCAGCTGTATGTTTACAATTTTAGATTTTAACAGAATTATGATACTATAAGACTGAAATAGTATAGTGTAAGAATTATCGAGAATTATTCGTGTTTTGCATATCGTAATTCATGCACTCATTCTTCTTCTGGCGGAATTCCAACATCCTTAAAAGTATAATTATTATGGCTGTTCGTTTTTGGAAATTATTTGCTCTCACTTTCGGGATTTATTGGAATATATCTTAAAAAAAGAAAATGTTTCAAACATCAGTGAATCAAGGTATCAATCATCCATCTAGAACTGAAATCTGCAATACTTAAAAAATATGGCTTTTATACCAAGAAATGATATTTTTTATGATTCTTAACAAAGCATGACTAAACACTTTAAAAAGATCTAGCAAAATTATTTTTAAAATGGAAGGTCGACCTAGAATTTCAAAGTTTACAAAATCCAAACTAGCAGCTACAGTGAAACGTTTAAAAATGTTTTATTTTATACATTTTTTTAAAAATAATTCAAGATGGCGGCCATTAACATATTTTAAAAATAGCATCTACAATGGAAGACGTTTGTCCAAAAGGGGGCTAAGTATAGGGTTTTGGCCAAAATGAAACTAAATACGCAAAAAGGACCTATTACATGTCCTCTACTGGATTCTGCAATTAAGCATTTTTTTAAATGTCCGTTGATGTTAGAGGTTAAAATATAATTTACGATAAAAATTGGGTAAGCCTAAGGAAAAAGCTTAAAAAAGTTCAACTACGTGAAAGGACAGTAATTTTATAAAATTAAAAAATACAATGAATTAGAACACCCACAAATAAAGACAAATACCAGCTAAATCATGACCTGTATCTTATTGTCTAAAACGGATCTAAGAATCATAAAGACAAATCATAAATTTCGATAAACGTCACTTGGAAAAGAGGTGAAAATTGGGTTAAAAAATTTCATATTATTCTAATTTTCTTGCATAGGTTTTAAATCGCAAGTCTTAAGGCAAAGAGACATAGAGGGAAATTATTCAATAATAAAGAATACGAAAAGCTAGGGATAATTTACCGAAAATGCATACAAAAATATGCATGGTGGAAAAGGGATCTTTGCATAAAAATTAGTTATATAGTTTTTCCTCTATAAGGAATGTTTTTCTCAATTTCTTTGCAATTTTAGTATTTATCCCTTTTTTTGACATTTAAAAAAATTTAACTTCGCTAAAAAGAGAAGTTTGGCTTTAGATAAGTATGCGATGTTCTGAAAGCCCAAAATTTTGTAACAAAATCGAGAATATAATTTAAAACTTTTTTAGATGTCATAGAATGAAAGAAAATAGCTTCAGAAGCTTTATTAAAAGGACTGCGTTTTCAAAACTACAAGACACAATTTGCATCAATAAACAAATCGAAGTTGTTTAATTTTTCCTTAAATTTTTCTCAACTAATTTTGATCACATGCAATTTAAGCTCCTAGAATTTGGAATGAATATATATTAAAAATTTTATTAATTGACAAGCTTCCGAATTACAAATGATTGCATTTTTCAAGGAAATAGATTGAATTCATTCATGCATTCTTATGCATTTCACTTCAGGGCTAAGGTTATTTTATTTATGTATTTAAAATTCTCGTAATAATAAAAATTAGTTATGATTACTATTACGGACAAAAGGATAGAATCGCCGTATTATTATTGTCGGTGGTATTTTTCGTAAGAGAAATAATTATTCTTTAGGAAGAAAGTTCTATATAAAAATTGAACTTTGTTCATACGGCTTTTTTACCAAATTCTTTACAAATTTTCAACCTCAATGAATTACAGTTAATTTTGTCATCAAAAAGATTTCTTCGAGCTGGCCAGCCATATACAATTTATTTTTAATCAGTTGTTTAATGGCTGAAAACTATTCAAGTATAATCAATTTCAAAGATTTTTAGCAATGCATTTTGCAATCTTTAGTATATATAATTAAAAATCTTACTTATTGTTTGTATTATAATTGGAATAAGGATGGTTTGAAATTAGTAATTTTAAACATTATCTCAATACTAATTAAAATATGGTTTAGTTTTAAAATTGTAAATGCTTGTAGTTTCAAATTTTTCAATTTAGAACTCTACAAAGTTAAGATTTTTCATTGATTTATTTTAATAAATTATCAGATGGTAATTCAATCTATGCACTAAGAAAAAATGCAATTGAATCAATGGACCGCACCATCGCCGTCGTTCAAAAGCCGATCTTAATCATTCATAACATCACTGTTCAACCGAAATGAATAATTATGGTTTGATTATATATTCATTTGAACAATAGCATTTGCTTTTGAAGGAGGGTGATGTGCCGCCCATTGATGCAATAGAATTTTGTCTCAGAGTACTAGTAAGTTTAAAATATTTTAAAAAGTTCAAGAATATTTGATAAATAATAAATTTGTTTCTCTGTAAAAATTAAAGTCTTCAAGTTTTGAAAGAAATACAATGCATTTAGAGAGTATTATTATTTAAAATGAAATAATTAAACATTTTTAGAATAATTTCAAAGGCCTATTTTATTTCTTCAGAAGAAAATAAAGTGTCTGAAGTAATAAGTTTGACGCCTTTTTTTAAAGAATAAAGGAGATGGTTTTAAAAGAGGCTGCTATTCAGTATTCCGACGGTTTCAGAATAGGAAGCCAGTGCAGTAAAGGATGCGTCCAGCTGTAGGGCTTCATACAAAAGTTTATTTATTTGCAGACAAGGAAGAGAGGAACGTAGTACCTATGTTAGAATAAATAAAAAGGAACTTTAGAAAGGGAGACGTTCTCGTGTCTTTACGACACCAACACAATGCAGTCACTGGACGTCTTCCTTGCGAGTCTTCGACCGGTCTACCAACACCAAACAGAGAAATGTATCCGGAAATCATCCACACATATCCTATCCTCTCTTTCGTCTATTTTTACAAACCGATATCCTCCGGGCTCTTGGGGTCACAATTTGTGGGCGAATCGCGAGAAGGGTATTTTCTGTCGAGCTGACGCGCACATTAGAGAGACGCGAAACATTTGGTACGGTTCCTCTTTCTTGGGTTACCCACATAATAAACACAAACGTCTCATCGTTTGAAAGCAATACATTTTTTTTAGAAAGAGTCCACGTGTAATGGAAAGTATTATTAAGTATAGTTAGAAGACGAATTTGTCACTCAAAATTGAATTCTTTGTAAGTTACCTATAATGACCAATAATTAAACAATAATTAATCATTAAAAACAAATACAAATTTAGGAGAGGGATTAAAATTTGTTTTAAGACAATGAGGACATAAAAAATGGACATAAATCTAGCTTGAAGTCTAAAAACGAACTTTAATTAAGATATAACAAGAACTAGAATTATTCTGTGTTCTTAAAAATTATTTTACAATTTTTCATCATACTCTGCTGTGAATTTAAGATTTGTAATTTTTCAAAAAATATCTTTTTAAAAATACGTCTGTGAAACAGAAGTACTTCTTGTAATCTGTTTTATAGATCCTTAAATACTTAAAGACCACTTTTTAAACCACCAACTTAATATCTCATGTTTTTTTTAACCAGAACTAGTTTTATTATCTAAACATGAGGATTTGGGGTTATAGTTACATCTAAAAACGTTTCCTCCAAACATTTATCTTCACTTCCAAATTTTTTATGATCTTCCTTCTCTTTGAAACAATATTCATTGTTTGCTTTTACTTTTAGCAGAAGGTATAGTGATGATACAGTTTTTAGCTTCAATCTTTAGTTATATAGTCCATGCATTTTTGAATTTTAGAAATAAAAATAAGAGTGACACATTTTTGATCTAGAAATTGCTCAAAGCAAATTGTATATTTGTTCTTTTTTTGTAATAAACTGTTGCTTCAATTTATATGAAATGGTCATTATATTATTTTTCAGGAAAGAAAAAATTAGACTCATCATGTTGTCCAGTATGCGGTTTGACTGTAAGACCGCAGGAATTAGAGCAGCATTTCGTCCACGAACTAGATAAACTTTTTAAGCTGACCTCGGTAACACCTCGTCCAAGACCAAGATCAGCTTTACCACCGGGTGCTCAGGATCATCCCCATTCGTCTCTTTTACATGCACCCTCTGCGTCCGACGGCACGCCACTGGGCAGATGGGAGACTTTTAAACGAGTAAAGGCAAATCGACAAGTAAGTTTGCTTTTTTTTATTTTAACACGTAATTTACAACGCAAGCGCTACAAATATGGACAACACGAACGAATATGAACTACGTGAAATATACAGAAAATCTGTAGATTTAATAGACAGAAGCGTTCAAAATAAATAAATAAATATTTCATTTTTAATCAGTCAGAATTAATTGAAATCCTAGTGGCACAATTAGTAATAATGAAACAAATTTAAATTTTCTAAATTGTACATTATAAATTTTTAAACTAGATAAATTCAAAATAGAAGCATTTTAAATGAATGTATGGAAAAATGAATCATTTAAAATAGCGGGTAGAAATTATTCAAATACTTAAATGATTTCCAATTGACAAGTTCAGAATTAAACAGCTTAAAATTTGAAGCTTTTAAAATAAACAATGAAATATTTGAAGTATTTGCCATTTTACAAGTCGATAAGTATTTGTAAGTACTCAATCAAAGTGAACTATTTTAGATATAGGGTAGACCGCGGCAAAACCGGCGGTTTAACATTCGTTGCTCTATCCAAAGTTAATAAGAAATGGAATTGATCCATTTTTTATTTATTTCGAGTCCCACATTATTGTATATCATATTTCCATACTTATTAATTATTATCTGAATAAAACAATTGTGTGAGAATTTAATTATTTCTAACAGCCTGCATTTCGTCGGCTTTGCCCCACACCGGAGGGCAAAGCCGACCGCAGCTTTTTATGAAAATTAAAACATCTGCATAATTTTTCATTCACAACGTCAATTTTCAAGATTTCAGTAAGTAACACTATCTCTATGATAAAATAGATTTATTTAATGCAAAGTAGTACTAAAATTGTTAAATATTAGCGATGTTATAAGCTATTCTAAACATTGTTGTAAATTTAAAAAATGTCTTGTTGAATCCGAATGATAAGCTCGACATTGTATGCCCGAGAATAAGCGGGCCGAAAAGTGCCACTTTGCGCCTGAGTCACAGACATGAACTGCTGCATTTATTGTACAGACTGCACCAAAGATATCATGTGTACCGTGATCAGACAATCGACAATCCCCACTCTGGTGATTTGACATACTTGATTCGCTCGTGTAGCAAATTGAAAAACAATATATTTTTCATACTTCATTTCTGAGAAAAAAGTATATTTAAAAAGTATCGAAAACCCTGTTCAAACAACTGTGACCTTGATACGTCTCCTTTGGAAAAAACTTTTCTAGTCAAGCCTGGTTGGCTTGCTGGGAGCATTACTTCCGCTGGTTCACCCAATCAGAATTTCAACAATGCCTCATTTGCCCGCAAAAACTTCAAAAAGGATATTTTTTTAATATAAAAAGAAACTTAAACTTATTTGAAAAAACTTTCCCTAAGTAATTACAGTCAGTTTTTAGTAGTCTTTTAATTTCGCAAGAAAAAAAATATAATATGCTACTACTCCAATGTAGTTCACAATAAATTCTAAACACGTAATATGTCGAATACCACGGATATATAATATTATAGATTGTATTTTTCATAAATGATTACTTCCGATTTCATAACTCTTTTTTAAGGTATACGACATCTGTCTATTTAAATTTATAACGATACAATTACATGTTACTTAGATTGAAATCAATATATGGTATTTCTCAGATTGAACCTTTAAACCCGCGGTTACAGTTAAATTAAATTGATATCTACACCTCTAATTTGCAAGGAACAATCAAGTTAAAGAAGTCAGGAATTCAATTTTTTTAATGTTAAAAGTTGTCCGTGGTCAGTTAAATTCAATTCTTGCTTCTCTGACCCTGAGAGTTGAAAACTCGCAGAGGATTAACGACTGTGATACTAACGAGCTCTGGCGCGCAATCAGCGTTACGCATACATATTCATTTTCTGTAATTCTGTATCATCAGACAACCCTGATAAGATCGATAATTAAAACACATTTTACCTTGTGTACTTGCAGGGTAGGATTCGACTCAAGAATCGGAAAAGGAAACACGACGAACCAGCCTGCCCAGTCTGCAACGAACGACTTTCGGGAACGCCGGAAGAATTGAATCAACATGTTGAACGATGTCTCAACAAACACAACGGAAATTCCACGGGTCCAAACGCGAATGTTGATGACGAAGAAGTCGATGTTGAGGGCGATTCTGAGACTTTTGAGGAATACGAATGGGCTGGACAAAGAAGAGTTCGCGCCACATCCATGCTTGTTGGTGGATTTTCTGGTGAGAATTTAAAATAAAATTGCTCCTCATTTTCAAGAGGAAATCCTAAAGGAAAGAGGGCCATAATTTTCTTTTCAAGAAAAACCTAATTGCATATCTCTTTTTTTTTGTTATAGCCGCAGGTTTAGCAACATCTTCGAGTAATCGTAATTCTGCGGGAGGATGTCACCAAGAAGAAGATGACGTGGACCTAGTTGTTGACGGAGATGAAACAGTTCAATTTGGACCACCTCAGTATTCAGAGGCTGATATTGTCGCATTGAGAGTCGATGGAAATTCGCGAGAACAGAAGGAGCGAGACGCTCTCCGGGAAGCGGTGATATCGCCCAACGCACCCCCGCGTACGCCACCAGATCAAATGCGCATGCAGATAGAAGTTAAACCAGAACCTGGTTGTACTACTCCCTCAGGCCAATCGAACGAGATCGATGAAAACACCCCTTCAGCATCTCCGAAGAAGGAAGTTGAAGCTCCAGTCATCGAGGCTCTTCGTGGAAGAATTAAAGAACTAGAGGCTGAAACCCGAGGGCAGCCGTTCAAATGCTTGATCTGCATGGTAATTTAATATTCAAAATTTTAATCACCATCCAACTTATTGTCTTTGATTTTTTATATTCTAGAAGACATTTTATATTATTTCCATATAAAGTTCGAGTTTGAAATTGAAATTCGGAGAATGTTCTTGATCAATTTTCTTTTCCTTTCTTTGTTATTCAGGAGCCTTTCAAGAATCCAGTGACTTCTGTTTGCTGCTGGCATGTGCACTGCGAACAATGTTGGCTTCACACTCTGGTAAGAAATATTTTTTGACCACATATGAAGTTATATAATTTGCAAGAGTTAATAGGCAACTTAGATTATGTTTTCTTACGTGCTTGTTCAAATATGTTTTCTGTATGAAAGCACTCGTTTGGGCTGAGAAATTCCCATTATATACAATCCAAAAACAAAAACTTGCAGATTTTTTGGTGATAAAACCTGTCTCGAACATTTTTACAATTACCAGAATTTTGCGTTTGTGCTATTTATTCCAGAACTTAAGAATCTAAGATTCTAATCGTTTGGAGGATTTAGGGACGCTATCATATGACATCGCTTTTGATTACAGGGTGCAAAAAAGCTCTGCCCTCAGTGCAACATGATCACATCACCGGGAGACTTGCGGCGAATTTACATGTGAACCCGGCGAATTGGTGGCCAGTAGAAAAATTCCCATTCTGGCTGAGATCCGTCAACGAGTCTACCTTAATTTTAATATTAACTCCAGTTCGCATTCGTCCGAAAATCGGAGAGCGGCCGCTTGTATATTTGTATATTACGTTATAAATTAACGATTTAAATACCGTTATAAATATTTAGAGCTAGTAAATTAACAACTAGATTGTTCAAATAGGTATTATTGCCTGGAAAAAGACAGAATCGCCGGAAGAAGTATAAAATATTTACGTGATCTATTGAATATGTAATAAGAAAACAACTCAAATATTGAGGCATTTGTCTTAAGTTGATCTCTGCATTAGAAAATTTCTTAGAAAATTCAATAAATAAAGTTTTAAAAAATTTTATTTATGCAACATATTAAAACCAAAATGCTTTTTGTTCATCCAGATATTAAAAAAATTATTTTATGAGGATGCTTGCATTTCTCCCGGTTCTGTCTTTCTGTTCCAGTTTTTCATTTCCACGTCACTTAAATCAAAGATGTTCCCGTACATTCGTCGATATAATTTAAAATTAATGTCGAAAGCATCGTTATCCTCCAAAATATATGCACAGAATTCGAACACAATCTTTACTGTCCGTGAAACGGAAGTCGAAAATCCCATTTTCTAATTAGAAAGCACTCAACGTTTAGACATTATATCTAGATAAATATCAGGTTTACTAACACTAATTTGAAAAGTTTTTTCAATTCTGAGGTTTGAACTTTAGTTTTGCCATAATTAATCATGAAAATTTATTTTGATATTTGAATTTTAAAATCTGCATGTTGATAAGTTATTATATGAAGCATCTACCGTAAAAATAAAGACTGAGTGAAAGATTATTATAAAGATTGTCAAATGAAAAGCACTGTACAACCCATTATCGAAATGTTTTCTA
>CAKNWU010326643.1:2983-40640 GCA_932072015.1 Andricus quercustozae
TGGTAGTGGGCTTTACATCTTCGCTGTAGATGTTCTCTTTCTCCGCGAGTTCTTGCACACTCACTGTTATACTTTCCAAAAGAGTTTGTATTGGTTGAGCTACTTCTTTATTTGGTATATCTTCTGGAATAGATTCATTAGTTGGAGATTCAGTTCTCACTTCTTGATGCGTAGCTGCAATCTGCGTTGCAAATTCAGTACTGGCAAAAACTTCCTTATCTTCTAGAATTCTTGTGTATTCAGTTTCTTTTTCTGTAATTACGACCTCAGTTGTGCGGACACTTTCCATTTCGTCGATGCCTACCTTAGCAACTTTAAAGTCTGGTATCGCATCTTGTTCCACTGGACCTAGACCTTCTGCTGTAACTACTTCTCCAACAACAGTTCCACGTAGATCATCTCTTTCAACCTTAGCAGTAGCAGATATTGGTAAGATATCCGTCACTTGACCAAGTGTATCCTCTGGTTTTGTTTCTTCAACTTGAAGAGACAATACTGGCTGAGATGGTACTACTTTTCCACGGTGACTATCAGGCAATTCGCAAATCTTTAGATCTCCTTCCTTCTCTACTGAAGTAGTTTGGAAGATTTCAACACTCCTTATTTCATCGTAAGTTGTATCAACTGTTCGCTCTTCTGGCTTGGGCATATCCTCCATTTTATTTTCCTGATATTGTACAATAACCTCTTGTATTTCTTTGGCTTCAGTTGTTTGAACAGTTATTGTTCCGCTTTCTGTTACAAACTTCAGATTATCCTTGAACTCTGACGGATGGTCAGCAGTCTGTACTTCTGAAACTTGTAGATACTCTTCAGGCTTGAAGCTTGTTTCGGCTAATGCTGCAGTTGGTTTTATACTTTCAACAAACTCGCCTTCAGATTCTTGAACAACTGTACTAGAAATTGACCCAATTTCAAGTGGGAAAATGGTCGCTTCAGCTGTCTTAGTCGCTGGTTTGTCGCCAGGGTGATATTGTCTTTCTCTCTCTGTTGTTATAGTTTCTGTAGTTATAATGGATGAACTTTCTACTATATTGAAATCGGCAGTAACTTCCTGGCTTTCGTCAACAATCAACGTGGATTCTTGATGTTGAGAATCTACAGTTGAAACAGTAATGCTTTCAAGAAGATTGACATTAGGATGTGCTTCAAAGGTGTCAACTTTTCGATCTGGAGAGAAGATACCTTCACTTTCTTGAATGGGTTGTTCTTGAGTTATGGCCGTTTCTCCTCCATATGATACTTCAACTAAAGCAGTTTGACCAGCAGGTAGTCGTCCTGGAACATATTCACCTTCCTTTTCTGGAGCATGCATTTCTTCAGTTACTCGCTGTGTCTGTGATATTATCGTTGCTGATGCTACTTCAGTTGGTACTATCAGTTCTGGATAGTACTTTCCAGGTTTGTCTTGAGCATGCACTTCTTCGACGACAACAGGTTCCATTGTAGTAAAATTCACTCTTGGTTTTGTGGATACAGTTTTCATAGGTTCTAACTTATCTTCAGCTTGACCTTCATTTACTTCATAAACAGTAAGTCCAAGTTGTGGTAACATTGTATCTTCAGCTTTAACAGTATTTGGTGAAACAAAATCTTCAGTGGGAACTTCATCTTGACTAACTGTAGTTTCACTGATAGTTGTGGCTTCCTGAAAGGTCATTGTAACTTCTGCCCTTCCACTCACTTCTTGAATAGAAGTTTTTAAGTCTGATGGTTTCGCTTCACTTGGAAGGGTTTCACTAACAACTAAACTCTCGGATGGAACAATAGCCGATACAGCAGAGAAAGTTGAAGGTTTGAATGTATCAGAAAATTCATCAAGTCCTCCTTGAACGGTTGTTTCAGTAGTGGAGTATGGTTCCATTGGCGATATGGATACAGATGCTTTTCTCTTATCCGGCTTTAATGATTTAACTTCCTCAAGTCCACTTTCGTGTGTAGGTAAATACTCCTCTGTGAGTGCATTTACGGTATCCAATGTTATTTTCGCTTTTTCATCCTGTGGTTTACCAGGAGCTTGTTCAACAGTTCTGTTCAGTGCTATTACTTCGCTTATTTGACTTGGAATATTAAGAGCAACCGAAGGTATGGATGTCTCGTTAATAATCTCAAATTCTTCAATTTCTTCAAGTTCTAACTCATCCTCGCCTATATCTGGTCTTTTGGGTTTCAAAACTTTCTTTACTTTTTGAATAACTTCTTCCTCTTGTTCTATTTCTATTTCAGCCTCTAAAGATTCTTTCCTCTTTTTCTTTTGCTTTAACTGTCCTTTCTTGCCTTTTTCGACAATTATAAGCTCTTCCTCCGTTTCCTCTTGCTTCTTTTTTCGATCTTCTTTAACGACTTCTGTCACGCGCTCATCTTCAACTTCGACAATTTGAACCCCCTCTTCCCTATCTTGTGGCATTTCCTCGATACGAGGTTGTTCCTTGGGTTTACTGTCTTTACGTTTTCGCAGTGTCGTGTGTACTTGCTGAGTGTCCTCGTATTCTGTGGAAAGTATGTGAGAATTTTTGTGTAAGATTATCATGTGAATTGAGTGTGCAGTACGCATTACTCCGCTTGGCCCGCACAATTATCGTATTTTTAATTTTTACAATTTTTAAATTTTTGTGGGTACATTGATTAAAAGAAAAAACTTCTGGATGTATCATCCCTTAAAAACAATTCTAATATGAAAGAATATTTACGAAAAATTAAAAAAGTACCATCTCAAAAAGATATTATGGTACATAATTAACTTTTTCAGATATATCATTGCTCTATTAATGACTATCAAAACAAGACTGTTTCGCATACAATTTTATTGCAGAGCTCAGCGTACGTAATAAATCATTAAATATATACAATACTTAGAATTAAGTTTTCATTATTTGTTTTATTGAAATTGAATTATTTTTTTCGGCAGCGATTTTTGAGCACGAACATAAAAATTATTTCCTGATTATAGATTTACGTTAAGTGGGATAAACAAGGGATTTTAAATATCCAACAATAATGAAAACTTATGTGACTCTATGAAATAATCATTATAAAAATGAAGTAAAAAATAAAAAACAATGAAAAATAATTGCAAACAATCAACAAAAATAGCGGACAGTAGACTGCGAGCGCGTACGTAAACTGCCAGGTGGTTGTTTTTATAATAATTGAATGCTTGGAAGTGCTGTTTGTTAATGTACTTGCTTGTAGCTGCATGTGGTGACATGCTTTGTAAGGAATTGTACTAAATGTGCATGTAAATATATAGTGCATAATATAGCGAAAATTCAAACCATTGCTTACATATATACATTATTCTATATTCCTAATGAATACTGTAAAATTAGCAAAGCATCTTTTCAGATCCTCTAATTTTCATCTGTTTCTGTTACTGTGACAGATTTTTTTGTAGTTTAAAGGGTACGACTGTAAGATGATTGTATATCAAAATATAAATGGTGAAAAAGGTATAAAAGTGTAAGAGTAGTTTCATTTTTAAATGCAGATGTTTGAAATCTTATCAGAAAACTAAGTCCGGAAGACTTGATCATGTGTAATTTTCATCTTTTATTAAAGACTTATAAACACTTGATACTGTTAAATATTGTGTACACTTTAAATTCATAGCTATAGCATATATAAAGATATAGTTACACTAGTATAAGTGACAAAAGCTACTTTTTTCCTGTTTCTTATTATAACATCAAACGTAACAAAGAAGCTGACTGATACTTACATTACAAAAATTCTGCTAGCGAAGCACGGAAAGAAGCGTTGATTGCGAAGCTGGGGTGAGAAAGGATTTAGAGAAGGTATATAATTTTACAATAAATTGAATGTAGAAACTGCGCGTAGAAAGCATAGCGGCTTAAGCGGTAATGATCTGCTATAATTCGATCAAGAAAGCATCATGCATCTGAAAGAATATGAAAATATATTTACATTGAATGCTTATTCTGTTATTCTTCAATCCTTGTGAGATTATAATGTCAAGTAAATTCACAAAGAAAATCACATAGGAATTTTTGCGTTCAAGTCAATAAATTTATATTCATATTATCACAAAAAATCTACTAGAAAAGTTGATGAGAAATGGTTAGAAAACTAGTTTAACTAAAAGAGTTAAGAAAAAACTAATGATCATAGATCCTTGATTATTAAACAAATTAAAATTAAAAATCATTTTCATGTCCTTTTGTACGAATCACAATCAATGATATCCATGCATCATAAATCGTTGCTTCAAACCTTTAATTTCTCGAAGATCTTGCTTCTGAAGCGTTCTTCTTTCATCTCTCCTCTCTGGAATCAAACATTGGTGTTTTTCATAGGGAAATTCAGAGGAAAAAACAATTTATATTCAGAAACACACTATCGAAATTCAGTGCTTTATTTAATATCAACATGTACAAAAGCTTATTACAATAAAATAAAACTGGATCACACTTGTTATGTACATAGAAAATCATGCTGTTTAATTAAACAGACAAACACACACAACACAAAGCTTACTATTTACACAAATGAAATGCATATTAATACAAGCCACGCAATTGTTATCAATTTATAATTTTGAAAAATGTGACTGATGTCCACGATCAGCAGAGGGCAAAAGTCTCCTTTAAAGATCTTGATCGAATAATCCTCCGAGCTCAACACACTGCTACACAATCTTGACTTACCCATCACACGTATCTCTGTTTGCTCGATTATTTCTATTCTCTCAGTTGCATGATGTTCGGATTCCACCTGTTCATAAAATTATAATCACTTTCTTAATTTCAAACTCAGTCAGACATTTGGCTGACAATTTTTGTATAACTAACTGTCAAAGATCTCGGATGAAATAATTTTAAAAATATCATTTAGATTTGAATTAAAAATATAATATACCTCTATTGCTTCTGTAACTTCCCAAGCACGTGGTCGGAAATCGTCTGGAGCAAAGTGTGTAATAACTTCTTCAACAGTTGCATGTTGTAATTCCACCATTTTCATAAAAGCACGGAATCCAACAGTAGCAGCGACAATACTTTCATCAGTTGTTGTTTCTTCAGTAAGAACTTCAGTAATCAACGGTCCATGTCCTTCCCTCTCGACCAATTGTACCAAGGCATTTTGAGCATCAGGTGTTCGTAACGCCGGGAATTTGTCGGTTCGATAAAGACTTTCATTAATCTCATTAACAGAAACTCCTTGTCGTACGAGAAAACCAATAGTTGCCAATTCTCGGAGAGGAGATTCACCAGGACCGAATTCAGTTGCATTCAAAACATCCATTAATTCCTCAATCTCCCTTGCGATATTCTCTTTCTGTTCCTCAATTATCTGTTCCACTGTAACCTCAGTAATCGTGACTTCCTCTCCTTTAACAATAGATGACTTTACTTTCTCTGGCTTCTTCCTTTTCTTTTTCAGCTCACGCACTCCTGTTTCTGTCTGAACTTCAGTTACTGATATTGTTTCGAAAGTTTCGGATGTCACTTGAGCACGTTCTTCAACGTCTGGAACAATCTTCTTAGTCTTTTCATCGACCATTTTCAAGGAAGCTGTAGCTTCAGTTATTACTGAATCCTGTATTGGCACTATCTTCTTTGCTTGTGTTGGCTAAAACATTTTAAAATAATTTTATTCCTCATTTTTTTCTTTAGAAGTAAAATTTTTATCAAAGGAATGTTTCATAATTTTTGAAAATGTTATAAAGTACCTTTTCAAGAGTTTCCTCGAAAGTAGTTATAGTTTCCAAAACCTGAGTTTCTGCAACATCCACAATTTGTCTGCAACCGAAAAGGAACAATTAGACTGATAGTTGTAAAAATTACGATTTCTAATAATGATTTAAACTCACCTTTCATCGGTTTCCTCCGTGGGAACAACCTGTTCTATTTGAATGGGTCTCTTGTCAACTTTTACGCGTTCTGGCTTGATCTTTTCTTTCGTTTCCTTAGCTTTCTTGATCTCAGGTTTCTTCTTTTTATGCGTTTTGTGGATTACTGTCTCTACTATTTCTTCCTCATCTTCTTCTTCTGGTTGCCAGTCGATTGGTCCCCCGGCTGCAGAGAAAAGGCAAAACAAATTACTTTTATAAGTTGCACTTAAGAAAGACAATAGAAAACTGAGATAATTTGTATACTTACTTGTGACTCGTAATTTTGCTTTGGTAATAGCTAAACCAATTTCGCTAGTAGCTTTGCAGACGTAGTTTGCTTCATCTTCCTCCGTGGCTCTCTTTATAGTCAAGATAGTCTTCTTCTCATCATCTTTTAGTTGAATCTTCAGGTTATCTGAGTTTTTCAATAATTTATCGTCCTTGTACCAGACGACATCTGAAAAACGAATATTATGTGATTAGAGTTTCAAAGATAAAATATTTTTTTAATAATGAGGATATCCTGGAGAGTCATAAAATATGATAAATACCTGGTGTTGGATGCCCGGAGTATTTGCATTCTAACGTGACTTTTTGCCCCTCTTGTGCGTAAACATCTGTTATCTCTTGAATAAATCGTGGTACGGCTTGCGCGGCTGAAAAAAGTAAAATTCTCTTTTTATTTATTTTTCTTATATTAATTCAAAATAAAGACTCTTAATGCTTCTTCAAATTTTTTCAGTGTCATTTCATTTATTGCATTTCCAGTCTACATTTTCAATTAATTGATTAGCATTTTTTGTACTATAATTAGATATAAAGTATTTATTGATTACCTGCTTACAGATTCTGTTGTAACATAATCGATATTGGCCCTTTGTCAGTAATCTATTCACAAAAAGTCACATCAATCCATGCAAAATTAGTATAAATTCACAAAATTAAAAAAAAGTTTAGCAAAAATAACGTCCTTTTTCTTTCAATTCAGACAAAGTTATGTGATGAAAAAGATTCTGTTATATTTTGCTAAATTTTGTTAGCAGCCATGATTGAAAAATACCTGACATTGTCCCTCTTTCGTCTTCACTATGATGATCGGAAATTTCCGAACTTGAATAATTAGTTGCTAAACCTAGATTGCCGCTGCATTGACTTTCCAAAAGTAAAAATTCTTGTAGTTCATCTTGACTATCAGCTGTATGCAATTGCTGAAATGCTTCTAAATCTATTTCTCGTGGTTCTAGGGGATACATTTTCGGATCCCTCAAATGCCCAAATCCTCGATGACTTCCAGGCTTTCTTGCAACAGGAATTCGTGACTTTGGATAGGTATGATACTTTCTGCTAGTATCAAAATCCATACTAAAAATATAATTTTCCGAAGTTTGAGTGCAATCTGTAAATTCATCTTGTTTTGATTTCAAATACTTCGAAGAAGATTTTCCCTGACTGCTGCTGCTAGTTGATGCCTCACTATTTTCTTCAATAGGTGATAAATAAAAATGACTTGATGGATGTTCTGTTGAATTTGAGAAATGCGTTACTTGGTAATCGAGTTCCTCTGAACTAGAAGGTGCAATTGTAGATTGAATCCTTCTCTCTGATTTCGGAGGTGGAAATTCATTAAAGTCAAGGACAATCTTTTTCTTAGTCTGCTTCGTTTTTTCTTTCGAGAGTTTAGAAGATTCAGATGAATACGTTTTTTTTGATGGACTGGAATTTGTAATTTTTTGAGTTTGTATACTTTCGTTTCTTGTTAAATTTTTGAATCCACTTTCAGAGATGGAACGTGATTTTTTCTTTGTTGTTTCAGCTATCCTTGGTCGCTTGATTCTTGTAGGAGAAGGCGATTCAGATTTTGACCTATAATCATCTACTCTTCTTCTTGGTGGAGACGGGGAATATTCCTTTCTTCTTTTTGCAACCGTGCTTCTACTCAAATGATCTTCTTTAAAACCTTTATCGAGTTTTTTTGTGGCACTTCCATTTTGTGGTAAATTTTTATGTGATGTTCTTCCATTCTTGATGATTTTTACATCAGCTTTCTGTCTTGACCTGCTGTCAAATTTAGTTTTCTTCTTCACATTTTCCAATGAAGGTTCCGAAAAGATCGTTCCATCATTACTGATTTGTTTTGTAACGTAGAGCTGCGAAGCACTTTTCGAGAATCCGGTTGCACGTGAAGCATCTGCTTGTTTTTTCCTTGATGTACCAGATTCTGTTCTGGGTATTGTTGTTGGTCGCAACCATGATTCCTTACTATCATGGACAAATTCATTTCTAGATTCTAGCTTAAATACTTTATTAACAGACAGAGTTTGAGAAAATTTAATTTCTTCCTGAAATTCGCTTGAGTATTTTCTAGGTAGATAAAATTCTCGAATACTGCTACGTGCAGAAGAACCTTCAATGTTCATCAGAGTTTTTGTGGATGAAAATTCGCTGACTATTGTAGAACTGTCTCTTTGAGAAGACGCTTCATCTCCAGCCGTGTGCTCGTCTAGACTATCATTTGAAAATGCACATGCATGCACACTCAACACACACGAATCCAAAAATTCGTGCTTACCTCGAAGAGCCTCCTGCATTTCTTCCATCTGTGTAACCCATGATGGCTTTCTATAGTCCTTCGTTCCAACGATACCTGTGGTTAAAAATTAAGATTCATCATTAGAAAATGATTGGTATCAGTTAGATATATGCGACCGATCCAGTCGATTGCGCGTTAACTGAATAAATCTGTAAGTATAGCGTATAAGCGATTGCTTTGGTGTTAGTGTTTAATGTTGATAGAAAGTGGGAAAGAAAAGGAATGGGGTTCGTTTTGGGTTTGCAGGCACTTCCGCACGGATCTGAAAATAACTTTACTTTGCATTAGAATTAATACAAATATATAAATAATATAGTGAAATGATTTGAGCTTTAATGATATTATCTTTGGCTTGAGAAATTGTTTACCTTCTACCGATAAGTAAGTAGTCGTTGTCGATACGCCGAGTGGATTGTGTGCTTCAAAAACAATCTCACCCGTGTCGTCCGGATACGTCTCGGAAATCGTTAGTACTGACGTCCCGTCTTCTAGTTCCTCAATTTGGAATTCTTGTGAAGGAATAATTTCTACGCCATGCTTAAACCATTTTCCTTGTGGTTTCGGTTTTCCTTTTACTTTAACTTCCAATCTAAAAAGTTTCAAACATTGGTTACATTTTTGTAGTAGGATTTAATGAAATTCAATATTAGAGAGGTTCAAAATTGTTTACCTAGTTAGTTCACCATCCTTGGTAGGAATTAACTGAGGAAGCTTTTTGATTATCTCTGGCGCGGATTCCTCCGTGTCAGTATCAAATAGAGGTCCCTCCTAAAATTAAATCAAAGCAAAATTACAGTAGTTCCTGACCTTAACATGCTTTTAACATTAGAAAAAATGGTTGATTACCTTTGGAGACAAAAGATCTTCCTCTGAACCACTCTGTCCAGTGATAAGGGATGTGGCTATTGCCGAAGATGCAATTTCTGAATCCGGCACATACTCGTAAGCTAGTGTCGATAAAAAATTAGCAATCAAATATAAAAATATATTTTAAGTTGAATTATTATAAATAAAGTTTGAATTTTGCACACCTTCGACAACCAACGACGTTGAGCAAATAGCTTCACCAACAGGGTTCACAGCACGACAAGTATATTCACCAGCATCTTCTGGGAATACTTCTGTGATGGCTAAACTGCATACACCTTCTGTATCTTGTAGAATAGTTATCTGCTTTCCTTCCTGAATTGGAATATTCTCGTGAAACCATTCGACTTTCGGAATAGGCTTTCCCTGAACAACGCAAGTTAGATTTACGTTTTCACCATCCATGGTTCTCACAGGCGACAATCTTTTGACAAATGTTGGAGAAGTTTGCTCAATTGTCTCCTCCCAAGGAATGTCTAGAATATTTATGGTGGCCGTACAAGTGACCGAACCAACAACATTTTCTGCGCGGCAAGTGTAAGTTCCCGCATACTCTGGCACAATCTCCCTAATCAGCAAAACCGATCGATTTTCTTTAGTGACGATTCTCATTTCGTGAGTGGTCTGTAATAAAAAAAAGTAGAATAGTGTGAAGTTCAACGTAATTATTCTTTTCCAGAAACCATACCAAAAGCATAGAACTACCCTACTTTAACAACATTTTTATTAAGAGCTAAATATATTTTTATTCCTACCTGTAGAGGACGGTTATCATGGAACCATTGGAATGATGCAATAGGATAGGAATCTACTACACTTTCCATAATAACCACTTCTCCCTCTGCAACCACTTGAGGCTGAATTGGTTGTATAAACCTTGGTGCTTTTACTTCATCAGAAGTGTCTTCCACTTTATCCTTGACAGTGACTGAACCCGAACTTCTAGCTTCACCAACAGGATTCTGTACTCTTATTTCGTATTTTCCACTATCCTTCTTAGTTGCATCAGGAATGATAAGTTCTGCTTTACTCTCGTATACATTCACAACTGTATCATCAGCTGGCACAATTTCTAAACCGTTCTTAAACCATTTAACTTCTGGTATTGGAGTACTTTCGAACTCCGCGACAAGAGTCAAAGGCTTTCCAGTTTGAGCCACTAATGCTGGCAGTGGTCTTGTAATCTTTGGAGCTTGCATAACTTCTGGTTTTGATACAACAGCTGCATTACTAACAAGGAGATTTGCTCTACACTCAGCCCTTCCAAATTTATTAACAGCTCGTACTCGATAAATGGTCTCATCTGCAGGTGTGGGCTTAAGAATCATCAATTTAGCTTCTCCAGTTTCAGGACTGAAAGTTATTTCGGTTTTTCCTCTCTTTGGTTTTACTTCTTTGTCACCACGGTACCATTTTACTTCAGGTGCTGGCTTTCCAGTGACAATACATTCAAGTACTGCTGGCTTATCTTCTTCCACCATTATAGGCTTGATTGGTGTCACGAAGTGCGGGGCAGTACCTTCTTCTTCTTTTTCTGGAAACAGAGATGTTTGGTTAAATATTTACCAGAAAATGTTAAAGAAACACACGGGTTAAGGTAAATTCACACAATAATCAATTGTCCAAAGTATCAGTCAGAAGGGTGATAATATAAAAAAGAATGATACTTTGAATCAAAAACTGGCATTATTAACTTCTGGTCTGCAAAATCATAAGCAGCACAAATTTATTTAGCTCGACTTAATAAATTGAGCTGATTTTTTTTTGACGGTAGCTGAAATATTAAAATAGAAAATTATCATGCGGTATTGTAGGAGCACACAACAAACAGGAACAAATCTGTAAATAAACATTAACACGGTACCAAATATAACGAGATTGACGGTGGATGTAGCAACTCCAGCAGGATTTGAAGCCCTGCACGAATACATGCCAACATCTTCTTCCTTGGCATTCTTTATTTCCAAGGTAGCGGTAGTTTCCACAATGTTCATTTCGTATTTGTCGCTCGCATGAAGTTCTTGTTCATTTCGGTACCAAGCTATCTGTGGGAAGGGGGTACCAGTCACGGTACATGTGAATTTCGCGGGCTTATCAGCTTCCACTATTACTGGTTGTAATTTCTGGATAAACCTAGGTGCAATCTTTTTCTCTTTATCAATGATCGAAATTTCAACTTGAGTTCGTTGTTTTCGTTTAGGCTTCTCTTGTTTCTTTGTTTCGACAGTAACTTCGAGATTTTCTTGTTGCACATCTTCAACTTCTGTGATTTGTGCAGGCGTGGCGTCAATTGTCACAGTCTTACGTTTCTTCTCAATCTTAACGTCTTCTGTTGATATCACAGTTTCTTCTGAAACACTTTCGCTGATTTCTACAACTTCAGGAACAAGTTCTTTAGGTACTTCCACAACTTCTTCTGGCATTTCGACTATCTCTTGGGGCTTTTCCTTTTTCTTTGGCTTCTTTTCTTTTTTCACGAGATCGATTTTCACTTCCTCAGTTACTTCTTCAGTTTCTTCTTCGGGAACAGAGAGAGGTTCCAGTATTTCCTCCGGCTTTTGCTCCTTCTTGTGTTTGTCTTTCTTCACTGGTTTTAACGTAATTTCCTCTGGTGTTTCCGTTTCCTTTACTTTCTTAGGAATTGGTTTTAATGTAATTTCCTCCTTTTCCTCTGGAACGTCCTTTGGTTTACCTCGTTTTGTAGGTTTTAGTAGAATTTCTTCAACTTTTTCTTCCTCTGGTTTTACATCTTTAGTTTTC
Organism: Andricus quercustozae; assembly: GCA_932072015.1. Lineage (NCBI taxonomy): Eukaryota > Metazoa > Arthropoda > Insecta > Hymenoptera > Cynipidae > Andricus > Andricus quercustozae. The sequence goes on from CAKNWU010326643.1 coordinate 15,052, forward strand.
ATTACAGTAATTTCTGCTTTATCAATCATAGTTTCATCATCCGTTAATTGTTCTTCAGTTAGCTGTTCTGGTTGTTCAGATTTTGGCTTTATCTGCCTTCCTTTCTTTTTACCGCGAATCCAAGGTGCTTCAATTTTCTGCTCGGGTTTCTCTTCGACAACTTTTTCTGAAACGAGCGTTTCTAGTTCTTGCTGTGTTTCCGTTACTTCTGTCACCAATTCCTCTTGATTAATTTGAACTACAGTTACATCTTCATTAAATTCTACAACTTTCTTAGATGGTTTCTTAGCTTTTCTCCATGGCATAGTTGCAGTTTCCTGAGGTTTTTCTTCTTCAGGTCGCTCCTTTATTTTTTCAGGTACTTTCTCGTGTTTCTTTTCACCTCGAATCCATGGTAATTCTGTTTTTTCTTCCGGCTTTTCTTCAACTATTTCCGGTTGAGGTGCTTCTTCTGGTTTCTCTTTCTTAGAGATAGGTTTCAAACCTATCTTTTCTTTCTCAATTTCTTCGGGTTTCTCAGGTTTAATTGGCTTCAAAACTTTCTCTTCTTTTTCTTTCCCTTCCGGTTGATCTTTCTTGAAAGGTTTGAGTTTAATTTCCTCTTTAGTTTCTTCTTCCTTTGGTAAACGTTTCACAGGTTTCAAAGTGATTTCCTCTTTAGTTTCTTCTTCTTTTGGTAATCGTTTAACAGGTTTCAAAGTGACTTCCTCCATATCTTCTTGTTCTTCTTGTTTTATGACACGTTTTGCTTTTTGTAATGTTACAGCCGTAAAGTCTTCAACTTCTTCTACTTTTTGTTCAGATTTTGTCTTCTTTTCGCGTCTCCAAGCTGCCTTTTTAGTTTCTTCTGGCTTTTCTTCAGGAACTTCATCCGAAACAATTTCTGGCGTTGGCTTTTCAACCTGCTTTTTCTGTTTCTTTCCTCGCTTCCAGGGTAACTCTGTAACTTCTTCAGGTTTCTGTTCTTCGGGTATTTCAGGAACCTCCTCTGGTTTTATATCGAGTTTAACTTCTTCGACCTGCTCTGCTGTTATTTCTGCAGTAGTTTTTTCAACCTTCTTCGGTTTCTTTCTTCGTGTCCATGACAAATCTGTAACCTCTTCAGGTTTCTGTTCTTCGGGTATTTCAGGAACCTCCTCTGGCTTAATTTCAAGTTTCGATTCTTCGACCTGTTCGGTTGTTATTTCTGCGGTAGTTTTTTCAACCTTCTTTGGTTTCTTTCTTCGTGTCCATGGCAACTCTGTAACCTCTTCAGGTTTCTGTTCCTCAGGTACTTCAGGAATTTCCTCAGGCTTAATTTCAAGTTTAGATTCTTCGACCTGTTCGGTTGTTATTTCTGCGGTCGTTTTTTCAACCTTCTTTGGTTTCTTTCTTCGTGTCCATGGCAACTCTGCAACCTCTTCAGGTTTTTCATCCTCAGGTAATTCAGGAACTTCCTCCGGTTTTATTTCAACTTTAGCTTCTTCAACCTGCTCTGTTGTTATTTCTGCGGTAGTTTTTTCAACCTTCTTTGGTTTCTTTCCTCGTTTCCATGGCAACTCTGTTATCTCATTAGGTTTCTGTTCCTCAGGTACTTCAGGATGGTCGTCTGATTTCAAATCAATATTTTCTTTCACAATTTCTTCAGGTTTCTTAGATTTAATTGGCTTCAAAACTTTCTCTTCTTTTTCTTTCCCTTCCGGTTGATCTTTCTTGAAAGGTTTGAGTTTAATTTCCTCTACAGTTTCTTCCTCCTTCGGTAGGCGTTTCACCGGTTTTAAAGTGATTTCCTCTTTAGTTTCTTCTTCCTTTGGTAAGCGTTTAACAGGTTTCAAAGTGACTTCCTCCCTATCTTCTTGTTCTTCTGGCTTTATGACACGTTTGGCTTTCTGTAATTTTACAGCAGTGAAGTCTTCAACTTCTTCTACTTTTTGTTCGGATTTTGTCTTCTTTTCGCGTCTCCAAGGTGCCTTTTCCTTTTCTTCTGGCTTTTCTTCAGGAACTTCATCCGAAGCAATTTCTGGCGTTGGCTTTTCAACCTGCTTTTTCTGTTTTTTTCCTCGCTTCCATGGTAACTCTGTAACCTCTTCAGGTTTATGTTCCTCGAGTATTTTAGGAACCTCCTCTGGTTTTATATCAAGTGTAACTTCTTCGACCTGCTCTGCTGTTATTTCTGCAGTAGTTTTTTCAACCTTCCTTGGTTTCTTTCCTCGCTTCCATGGTAACTGTGTAACCTCTTCAGGTTTCTGTTCCTCAGGTACTTCAGGAATTTCCTCAGGCTTAATTTCAAGTTTAGATTCTTCGACCTGTTCTGTTGTTATTTCTGCCGTAGTTTTTTCAACCTTCTTTGGTTTTTTTCCACGTCTCCATGGCAATTCAGTTTTTTCTTCTGGTTTTTCTTCAATTGGCACATCGGGTTTGACCTCTTCTGGCTTTACAGGCCTAAGAACTATTTCTTCCACAGTTTCTTCTACTTTGCTTATACGTTTCACCGGTTTCAAAACAACTTCTTCCTTTTCTTCTTTCTCTACAGGTTTAGGCTTTCTTTTTACTGGTTTTAACGAAATGGTTGTAATATCTTCAATTTCTTCCTGTTTCACAATAGTCTGCGTTTCTGTTTGTTCTGTTATTATTTCGGTAATATCCTGTGGCTGTTCCTTCACTTTTTCTGGCGCTTCCTTTTGGACGGGCTTCAGTTTAATCTCTTCACTCGTTTCTTCTTCTTCAGGTAATCGTTTCACTGGTTTCAAAATAATCTCTTCCTTATCTTCTCGTTCTTCAGGTTTCTTTCCACGTTTCGTAGTCTTCAAAACTACTGATGTAATATCCTCAACTTCAGTCTCTTGTTCAACATCTTTTACTTTTTTCTCTACTGGCTTCTTACGCCACGATATTTCAGAAGATTCTTTTTTATCTTCTACTATAACATCTTCTACAATTTCACTTTCTTGTATTTTTTCTTCTACTTGTTCGACTTTTCTTGCCGGCTTTTTCTTTCCTCGCTTCCAAATTGTTTCAGTCTTTTCTTCAACAATTTCTTCTTCAGGTTTCACAGGTTTCTCGACAGGTTTCAATGTTATTTCTTCTACAGTTTCTGTTTCTTTTGGAGTCTTTTTGACAGGTTTTAATACTATTTCTTCTCTTTCTTTTTGTTCCTCTGGTTTCTTTCCACGTTTCAATGGCTTCAAAGAAATTGCACTGAAGTCTTCTATTTTTTCTTCAACTTTAATCTTTTCCAAAGTCTTCTCCGTTCGCCAGGGAGTTTTCTGAGTTGGCTTTTCTTCTTCCGGTATGATCTGTTCTTGATCATATTCGCCAGGTTGTTCAATTACTTTTTTAGGTCCTCGACGCCAAGGTAAGTCTGTAACCTCTGTAGGTTTTTCTTCCGTGGGTGCTTCTTCTAGCGAAGCAGGTTTTGGTTTTTCTTTCTCAAATGGTTTCAAAATTACTTCTACTTTCTCCGGCTTTTCTGGTTTTTCTTTCTTGGAAGGTTTCAGTGTAATCTCAACCGTTTTCTTCTCTTCGGGTTTTTCCGTTTCAAAAGGCTTTAGTATAATTTCAACACTTTCCCGCTCTTCTGGTTTGTCTTTCTTGAAAGGTTTCAATTTAATTTCCAAGTGCTCTGTCTCTTCAGGTTTAGGCTTCGGAATAGGTTTCAATTTAATTTGTTCTTGAGATTCTTCTTCCTTTGGTATACGTTTAACTGGTTTTAATACTACTTCCTCGGTATCCTTTCCTTCTTCAGGTCTTGGGCCACGTTTTGTAGGTTTAAGTGTTACAGATCTAATGTCTTCAATTTTTTCTTCTTCTGCCTTTACTTCTTTCTTTTGTGCCTTCTTTCCTCGAAGCCAAGGAAGCGCAGCTTGTTCTGTTGGTTTCTCTTCCTCAGGTTTTTCTTCAGGTACAAGCTTTGGTTTCAGGGTCAATTCGGTAGTTGTTTTTTCTGTTTTATCAACTTCAAAAATATGTTTATCTTCTTCCTCATGATATGGGGTCTTTTCTGTTGGCTTCTCAGTTTCCTTCTTTTTCAACATGGTCTTTTCTGTCCTTTCAATATCGAGAATCTGCTTATCCTCTTCTTCTTGGTAAGGAGATTTTCCCGTTGGTCTCTTTTTCCCTTTGCGCCAGGAAACTGCCGTTTCTTCAATTTTCTCTTCCTCAACTAATTTTTTATTCTTCTCGACCGTTGTTACTTCTAAATTAGACTTTACTTGCAATAAAGTTGTATCTGTCTGTTCTGAATATGGCACCTTTTCAGATGAAACTATAGCCTTCTCTGGTTGAACTGGTTTCAATTTAATATCTTCTATTTGTTCCTTTGGTAATTCTTTCTTTTCAGTCTTAGCTCTCTTGAGCGTAATTTTCTCTTGTGTCCAGGGTAGAGGTTGTTCAGGTTTTTCATCTTTTTTAGGTTTCTTTTTTACTTCAAGTGTTACATCCCTATCTTCCGAAACCATAAGTGTAGTGCTATCCTCATGTTCAAGATAATCACCCTTATCAGATTCTTTTTGAACAATTTTGACACGTTCAGTAACTACTGACTTAAGTTCAACTTGCTCTATGCCCGTTTCTCTAATAGTTGGTTTTTCAGGTTTAGTAGGTTTTAATTGAATCTGTTCAGCGGTCTCCTCTGGAATTTCTTTTCTTTCAGGCTTAGCTTTTTTCAAAGTGATCTTTTCCTCCGTCCAAGGTTTTACTTGGTCAGGCTTATCGTCTTTTGGAACTTTGCCAACACTTCGTTGGGAAATGTCAGTTTCTCTAGATATCTTTAATAACGAAGAATCTTCGTCTGTAACATATTCTGTCGTCACTTTCTCATCCACTTTAGTTAGTGGTTTCAAATCAACCTGTTCTAGAGAAGGTTTCGGAATATCTTTTTTCTGAGGCCTAGTTGGTTTCAGATCAACTTCTTGAATCGTTTCTTTTGGTATTTCTTTCCTGCCCGGCTTTGCTTTTTTCAGAGTCACTTTCTCTTCAGTCCACGGTTTTGGCTGCTGAGGTTTTTCTTCTTCTGGGACTTTCTCAACTCTACGTTCAACTACACTTATATCTTTGGAAATAACTAATGTGGCAGTGTCTTCTTCTTCGACAAATTCCCCTGTTTCTTTAGTTTTTCGACTAATTACCTTTATGTCTCTAGTTGTAGGTTTAAGATCAACTTGCTCAAGAGTAGGTTTCGCAATATCTTTCTGTACTGGTCTGGATGGCTTTAATTCAACTTCTTCTAAAACTTCCTTCGGTATTTCCTTTTGTTCTACCTTTGACTTTTTAAGTGTTATCTTTTCCTCGGTCCAAGGCTTCGTTTTTTCTTCTTGTGGTAACTTTTTAATAGTACGACGAGTTACATCAGTTTCTCTAGATACTTCCAGCAACGTTGTGTCTTCTTCCTCAGCATATTGTCCTTTTTCCTGACTAATTTCCTGTAATACCGTTTTCTGATCCCTGGTAACTGTTTTAAGACTAACTTGTTCCAGAGTAGGTTTAACAATATCTTTCTTTTCTGGTCTAGAAGGTTTCAGTTCAACTTCTTCTACCGTTTCCTTAGGAATTTCTTTAATTTGTGGTTTGGCCCTCTTCAAAGTAATTTTTTCTTCTGTCCATGGCTTCGGTTGATCAGGTCTTTCTTCAACTAGAACTTTCTTGATAGGTCGTCTTGTTTCATCAACCTCCTTAGTTACATCAAGTAATGAAATATCTTCTTCCTCAACATAATCACCTGTCTGCAATGTTATTTCTGTTACCACAGTTTTCTGATCCTTGGTGACAGGTTTGAGAGTAACTTGTTCAAGTGTAGGTTTAATAATATCCTTCTTTTCAGGTTTAGCAGGTTTCAGTTCAACTTCTTCTACAGTTTCTTTTGGAATTTCTTTCCTTTGAGGTTTAGCCCTTTTCAAAGTGACTTGTTCTTCAGTCCATGGCTTAAGTTGATCAGACTTTTCTTCTTCAGCTATTTTCTTAATGGTCTTCTTGGTTGTATCAACTTGTCTAGAAACATCCAATAATGTAGTATCTTCTTCTTCGACATAATCTTCTTTTCTAACTACAGTCTTTTTAAAAATTGTCTTTTCATCCTTTGAAACCGGTTTAAGATCTACCTGCTCTAAGCTAGGCTTCTCAATATCTCTCCTTTCAGGCTTTGTTGGTTTCAAATCTACTTCCTCTATCGTTTCCTTAGAAATTTCTTTCCTCTCAGGTTTAGTTTTCTTCAAAGTAATCTTTTCTGAAGTCCACGGTTTAACTTTCTCAGTTTCTTCAGTCACTTCTTCCACTTCAGCGACCTCTTTCCTTGATTTCCTACGAGTAATTTCAGTCTTAGAAGATACACTTAAAAGGGATGTATCATCCTCTTCAAGATACTGCTCTTGTGTATCAGTTTCATCTAATAACCTATGTAAAACAACATCATCTAATGTTGATTCTTTCGGAATGGGTTTAAGTTCCACATACTCAATACTTTCCCTTCTTATCTCTCTCTTCTCAGTTTTAGCCGGTCGGAGTTCAACTTCTTCTACTTTTTCTTTTGGTAGCTCTTTGATGACATGAGGAGCCTTTTTCAAGACTACTTCTTCCTCAGTCCATGGCTTTACCATTTCTACTTCCGCTATTTTCATTTTCCTATCTAACGACACGTCTCGTGATCGTGGTTTCGTTTTTCGCCAAGGTGTAATGCTTGTCGGTCGTGATCGATGAAGAACACGACCTTTTCTCCAAGGTAAAGTCTCATCGCCAGGTTGAAGTGGCGTACCTAAAGGAAAACCTTCCTCATCATATTCTATTGCATCCCTAGGAATATCTTTTGACGCTCTCCGCTCTATCAAACCCCCCACAGATGTACCAATAGTTGGTTTTTTGCCAGTCTTGGCACCAGGTCCTGTTGAATCTTCAGGAACTGCTGCTTCGTAATAAACGCCTCTTCTTTCTGTAAAGACGTAAACAATTTTCGGCGGGGTTTAATCAATTACTGTGTTCAGGTAACAAGTGTTGGCACTCAGATGACAACGCGGAAAACACGATGAAAATAATTAAATATCATAATTCTAATAATCATGCTAAATAAAAACTGCAAATATGACCTATGAGAATAATATATCAATTATTAGATGTTCATCTGGAAATTAAAAATGTTTATCATATGAAATATGATGCTATATCTCTTTAAAAAGTTAAATCTTGTAAAATGACGTAAATTGGTAAATTAAAAGCTTCTACAAAATATATTTACAATTATAAACGGCAGTAGCTTAGAGAAGATAAAAAGTAGGAAAAAAGTAAAATAACTAAACTTCAAGTTCCAATTTGGCAAACGTTCGCGTTAAAATCGCATGCCCAATGTAAAATGGACAACGAGTTTTGTTTTCGGAAACGTAAACATTCTTATTAAAACGTTGATTGCTGCCTTGAGAATAAAATCAGTTTCAGGAAACTTTCGCAATGACGTAATTTGATTACCCAATATTATTTAGAGGTATATCGAGGCACTAACCTCGACCGCGCCCAACACAAATAAGGATCCTATATTTTCAGTGACGAATATGCGCAAAAAAAAGAACTATACGAATTTTAAAGAGATTTATTCCGAATAAATGTTCATGAAAGACGATTCAAATCCTTCAGTAATTGATGACTCATCGCGCTGGCAACATTGTATATTGAATTTAATTAGAAAATCGGTTCATGGTTATTTTGAGATTGAATTTCTGCTTAACAACCATTTTTGGTACTTGGCAGAAGGCTTCGTCTGGCATTAATATAAATTATTACGCTCTTCGGTCTCTGGCGAAGACGCGTAAAATGAGTTCGAGAGTCTTATAAATTTTCACACCACACTGAAAAGAGAATTATAGCTTTACAAATTTATGTTATGTGCAACGAGTACAAGGAGTTTGGTTTTGAGCCAATCTTGTGGAACGATTAGATGTTTATCTTCACTAGACAACGCATCGCGAGACGATTCCTTATACATTTTTTACTAGTTCTAGAGCTAGGCAGTTAAATTTAAGAGATGACGATTAGCCAAGTGATGCTATGAGTCATTATCAAAACTAAAATGGTAGAAAAGTTTTACGTACATGAGTTCTGGTAATAGGATGAAATACATCAGATTTTTTTTATAAGGGAATTGCGTAAATTAAGCATTAATCAATATTAAAATTTCAAGGAAAAAAATCGTTGAATAAAGAAAGAGGCAATAACCATGAAATACACGTTGATTTTCTTACTTTTTTTTACTGTTTGTGCTTACATTTAAAACGTAAAAATAAAACCAAAATTAGGAACAAAGAGAGAACGGAATCAAGAGAATCTGGTGTTGGCTTTCTTCTTCCCAATTAAGTTTCCTGAGTTTTTGGTTTCAAATTTAAATATTAATATTTATCGTCATTTGTTTGTGCTTCATTGGAATTTTTAAAGCTTTAAAATTCTGAGATATCTTCAATCTTTTTAAATGTTTAGAACTTGATATTTATTTACAATGTATTAATTTTATGCTTTAGAGTCAAATCTATTTTTCTGCTTTTCTTAATCTCTCGAAGGCGCACTTATAGAATGTACTAAAATCAAACATAAAGGGTTTATAATTACTAAAAAACTTTTGAATTAAATAGCGTCTGGAAGAAAGTAATTGTTTTAAATAAAAATTTCTCAATTAAAAATAAGTCTTAAATTATCAGCACAAAATTGACGAGAAATATTATTTTTTATGTTCTTTTTTTTTAGAAAAGTGTTTGAAAAGTAATCTTACATAACAAATCTTTTTTTAAATCGAAAACACGTAAATACTTATTTTGAGCGGCTTCCAAAATTACTCAGAAAGTACTGACTAAGTACAAAATTGAAAAAAATTTACCATTTTCTCAAATGATGGGAATTAAAAAATTGCTTTAAATATCGAAACCTGTATTGTTTATCACGCTTGACCCTATTTTCGAAAAGAAAAAAAGTGCAAACCGTCTAAAAAATATTTTTTTTTTAAATTAAGGATAACACAACAGAGTATGGAAATATAAAACTAAGGGATCGAGGATTGTATTTGTGATGAATATAAATTTTGCATTTTGCTCAAGATTGCGTGACTATGTTAAAACAAAAATGGTTCATAAATCTTCCAAAAATATATGCAGAAGAGATAAAAATATGGGAAAAATGACTATTTTCACGATTTTTTTATTGTATAGTAATATAAATTAATATAGAACGTTACCCGATATTTTATAAAAAATATTATGCAAGAATAGTGATCATAATTAACATTTATAAATGGTTCGATTAATTATTTTAGAGTTTGAAAGCTAAAATAGCAATGCAGCATGATATCTGTGAATTTAAAATATTTTAAAAAAAATGATATTAATATTATTTAGCGTTTTTTTATTTTAAATATTTAGTTTATTGATTTTAGAAAAAAGTTATTATTCATAGGAAAAGTGGAAAGTTACTGGGACCTAATATGGCTAAATTTTTAAAAGGACCCTTTTATAGAGTTTTTCAAAGATAACATTCAGCCTGAAGTAGCAAAAATAAATCCTAATTTTGGTAAGAGAACTTTCACTTATTTACTTGTCATTCCACTTAAAACAAGACATGTGTCTCAAGTGTGAAAGCACGCACAACGATCTGTCTTTTTTTAATTCTATTTTAAAAAGACGAACACCGGGTTAAATAATTATAAAAATAACTTTGCTGTGAAAAACGACTTTGAAAAACGACATGCCTGTCCATCATCGACTTAAGAAAGACAAGTGACAGTTTCAACGGCTTAGCTCTGATTAAGTTCTTGACTCAAGTGTTGTAAATCATGTCAACATTTACTTTCGCTCAACATATCATAAAACAATCCCTGAGAAAAAATATATCGAACCTTATTCATTATTGGCTAGAATCTCCTAAGTAAATAAGATTTAATAGTAATTGAAGACATGAAAATGACAATTAGATGAGGAACAAAAATAAAATTTTACAAGGTGAAATTTTTTTTTTTTGCGATACGTTTTCAAATATAAAATTCTGATAAAATCATAGAATCATGTGTTTCCCAAGATCTCAAAATTTTTAAGCTACGTATTTTTTAAAAAATCACGAAAATATGCTAGGCATTTTTTTAGGTCTGCTAAATATGTGCGAAGTACATATTCTTTAATATGCCAAAATTTCGAAAAAGGTTTGCAGTGAAATTTAAGAATTTTATGAAAATCTCAGAATGACAGCTAGATAATTCCTACAAATAAAATTATATCTTTACTACATGGCGTAATATTTAGTCAAAATCCAGTTGTCGTTCTCATAATTTTAAAATCCATTTTTTCTATCAAACGAAGACATTATTTTTGCATATTTATAATATGTATCGAAAAATAGTGTCCTACAATACTTAAAATTGTTAACAACAGAATTTCAAAAAAATTGTCCTCATACATTTGTCATTCTCATGTCTCCAATTGTATAATCAATGTAAGCGTTGAAAATGTCAACCTATTTCTAAAAAATTATTTTGAATTAAATTTCTAAATTTCTAAAATAAACTTTGAACACTGAAGTCACTGAATTTAGTCATAAATGACCTACATCTCTTTCATAATACTAGGCCAATTAGAAAATATTTTTAGGGATTTTTTTTTAATCCGTGAATATTAAAAAAAAAATTATTATAAAAATAAAAATCAGTTTAGAATGAAGAAGAGGTGGGGAAGGGTAGCTGCAGAAGCATGCCTAAGAACGGGAACTAAATGTGGTGGGGAGTCTCACGCGTGCATGACATCACTTGGTTCACCTCCACCTCTTTCTTCGTCTATCCACTGCCATAGTTACCCACTGGAGGTCGAGGAGTGTGTGCGTTCCAAACCAGTGGTTCATTTTTTTTAAGTGGCTGTCTCTCAGTGCGTGACTTTGAAAATTAGTGTCGAAAAGTGAATTCTCCGATTGAAAACGGTAGATATCGATAAAAAATAATATCGGTAATAAATAGTGCTCTCGGTATGATCAGTGACAAAAGGACAGTTTACCGGTTTTTGACAGTTCATATGGCCGCCTTTGATCAGACGCTTTCAAGTTGCAAGGCGCGAAAAAGAAGTCAAGAAGATTGAAACTTTATAAAGATCAATTACACTTTATAAAGTTAATTTCTTTTTTGAATTTATCGAGAAGTACCTTCTTTGCAATTAAAAGATAAACGTCTGATTCAAGAGCGGCCAGTTTTGAACAGGATACGTAGAACCTAAATTTCGAGAAAACCGTTACGAAGGTGGTGTAAATTTTCAACTGGATTGTTTCATCTCGATTTTTGTCTGCGAATTTTTCGAAAAAATGGCATTGTAAGCTACTCAAGGCTTATTGAAAACCAGTTTGTGCTGCTAGTTGGACATTCCGCAACCCTGAGATGCACATCGTTCTTTGTTTTTGACTAACAGCGTAACGAGTTACGGAACGAGTTCGCAGATCTCGTTTCTGCACGCGAATTCTACATAATTTCTCACGAAGGTTTTATGCTTGCAAAGTTGTTCGTGCATTGTGAATTTTCTCGCAAGACTTCTGTACATTCTTATTTTAAAGTGAAGTAATCTAATGAGTAACTGACAAAAAATTTGTAAAGGAATATCAATTTATTGAAGACTAGACATCTGATATAAACTATGTTTGTAAATAAATAAAGCCTTTCTTCTTATTTTACTTTTTTCATATCAGTCTCCCTTTTGCCCTCATTTTTAGTTCCTCCTCTTCCGTTCCTCCAACCCCACTGTAACGAATCGCCTTCTTGAAACCATGAGCACCAGTGACCAGAAATACGCCAAAAGTTTCCCGAGTACGCTGACTCTTAGATGATATTTCAGGCACGCTGAATCATCAGTAGCTGAGCTGGCTGAAATAGCGATCGGCGTTCGGCCCCTCGTCGTAATTTGCAAAGGTGACGAGGAGGTGGTAAGGTGAAAACGGGTCTCTAGGAGTGATTCAACTTGTTTTTATTTCGGAGACAGCGAGACGATACTGTGGAATCTTTGTCATTGAATTCCACAGATGTGTCAGGTGGTCGAGTGGTAAGCTGATTCAGACCTGACCGTGAAAAAGACATCCTTCTCTTGCTCCAGATTAATCGTCCAAGAGACATTTTTTAAATTTAGGCACTGACTATAAATAAGAATTTACAATTTTCTCGTAAATATAGGATTTGGAAGCCTTCGCAATATTCTGAACAATCTTTTATCAAGTTTTTATTAAAGCTATAATGTATCCTTTTCTGAAGTTTTTTTTCAAGGAAGGAAACGTTCCAATCAAGAGTTATCTGAGAAAGTATTTAAGAAACATTAGGATTCTGAGAAGGGATCCCACGGAAAGATGGCCTGGGTGGAATCCCTACCGCGCCAAATATAGCGCGTAATGTAATACACGTCACGTTCGCCGAAATAGCATAAGAAGCCTAGCCGAGTGCACACGGCACGTTGTGCTAGCTTGAAGCATCGTGTGCTCTTTCTTGATACCGAACTCTGAGAAGTTAAGAAAGCACAGAAATGTGTGAATGTGTTTATGCTCTGTTGGCTTTGCTCTGACGTATTGCGAAGGTTGGAAGGGGATAGGAGATTTAAATACATGCATATCATGTCTTCGAAGCAAATTTGCTGAATATCCTAATTTACGTGCCAATTTTATGAATTGTGCAAACTAAATGGACTTGAAAGACCACTTAACAAGACACCCTTTGATTTAGAGAGACACGAATCTTGTGAAATGCACTTCTTGAATATTATCAAAAGACACTTGTTCAGATTTAGATAGTCTTTTAATTAAATGAAAAATTGCTAGTGATGTCTAAGAGAGACCTTGTCGGATAACAAACTAAACTGTGGTATTTGCAATACTTTTTATTAGACTTTCCATTGTACAATAATAAATAATTAGTAAACGTTAGAAGATAAGGGGTTTAACTAAGTATGCGAGTGTGACTATACAGTATAATAAAGTGTGAAATATATCTTGTGTATATATATGTACTTCATTTGTTGGAAGCTTCATTCGAAGTTTCTATCATTCGCATCGAATGTAACAATTTTTAATAATTCGTTCATATCTCGAGAAATTTTTCTCGCTTGCCTAATTTTTTTCGTTCGATTGCATCATTAACCTCAGAAATACAAAAGACGTACAGCTGAAGGTAATTTAAAGTCTCGCTATATTTTGCTGATTGTGCACCTCATGTTATGAAAATTTGCCTTCAAGAGTATGTCATGTTTTTGTATTTCACAAAGTTTTTAAATACGAGAATGCATTCGTTTATATTCGCATCGAGAGATCATTTAGCACCACCTTCGTTGAATAATTATGCCGCTCAGGGATTTTTACCGTTTGCTCTAAGCTACTTGCCGTTCTTGCAACATGTGCTGAACTACTTAAACCAACGTGTTAGTGAAAACTTCCCGGCTCGCTCCAGTGATTAGGATAAAACAAGAGACTTATGTTAAGAAAGCGGCGAATCGCTACACCACGATAGATCGCAGAAAATGGCAATGCGATGAAGGGATTGATGTTTAGCTCTTTAACCCTCACTACCGGTTCCATTGAAAAAGAACCGGGATGTTGGGACAAATTTTAAGAGCATATATTACATTCGAGACTGAATTAGCGAGTTAATTTGAATTCAGTTCTTACTTTTGACGATGAGCTTGGCTGATGTTTCTACAGTGCCAGCTGAAGTCGTTGCTCGACAGGTGAAGGTACCAGTGTCCTCTTCATAGGTCGTCGCGATCAGCAGTACTGCATTGTTTCCTTCATGAATCATCTGCAAACAGAAAAATACCAATTTTATTATAAAATATAATAACATTCATAACACTAGTAGTTAAATCCAGATCAAAAGTTAAATTCATATAAGAATTAGTAGATAAGATATTTTTGTAGGATTGTTTTCTTTGAGTTGACACAAATCATTTAAAAGAACTTTTAAAAAATTACGAAATTTTAATTAACTAGTTAAATTGTACATTCCTATCCCTTGTTGTAATATAAAATAATTCAAGTATGATTCGATTAAAATAACACAATAACCCACACATCATACCTGGAAATCTGGCGACTGTGGAATGAGAGCACCTTCACGGTACCATTGGATAGTGGGCTTGACTTTGGCTGGAGTCACTTGAGTCTTGAACTGAGCTGGTTGACCCTCTAGCACAATTTGATCCTTGAGTGGTGTCAATTTTGGTAGAATGTCTGCAGTATCGGGAGCTGCAATGATTGAAAAATTAATTAGAAACAATTTGCGAAAGCAAGAATGTATAAAATAAAGTTCTGCTTTTTAATGAATTACCCAGAGGGAAAAAAGATATTATCATCCTCAGGACGTCCATGTCAGTCCAATTGATATCTTAAAGACGTCTCATGTCTTAATGACGTCTTTAGTACATCAGACGTATTTGGGACATCAAATAGACAGACATAAACGTCCTAAGGACGTCTTTAGGACTAAGTAAGGAGACTGAAAAACCTGAAAACTTTACAACATTTTCCAACAGGATTTGGAAAACTTTTAAGAGTCGTGCTTTTAGTGCCCAATATAAAAAAGTTACAAACTTGAAATTTTGTTTCTTTAGAATATTAAAAGTGAAATTGTGTAATGAACTTAATCAAAAAGAATACATACCGAGTACCCTGAGGTTCGCAGATGTGGTTACTTCTCCTGCAGGATTCTTAGCAATGCATTTATAAACGCCTTCATCCTCGGGGAATGCCTCGGAAATTCTTAAAGTACAGAGATCAACTTCCTTTTGCATTTGAAAGTATTTTGATGGTTTGATAACCTGTTGAACATAAAATTTCAAAGTATAATTAAGGTTTGTCTATTTTAATTTTCTATAAACAAGGGTAAACCTGGTATACTCGCAATGATACATTCAGAAAATAATTCTTTTTAGTAACGAGCGTTTCCCAGGTTTATGGTGGACTGCTTAAGAATATTAATTTACCTTGTCTCCTTTTTTCCATTGAATAGTAGGAGTTGGTTTTCCCGTGATTCGACAAGCAAAGGCAACAGAGGTTCCTTCTTTTATAGTTTGATCCCTAAGCGGTTCGGTAACAGTTGGGGCTTTCTCCACGCCAGGAGTTGATGGCTTTGCTGTTTTGGCAGGTGATTGGGGCCCGCGAACTGTACACTCGGCATCACAACGAGCTTCTCCTGCACTGTTCAATGCTACGCACTCGTATTTTCCAGTATCTTCTGGAACACTCTCAAGAATCAGAAGAGTGTACGTATTATCCTCCTCTAAAGTCTTGTAACGAATATCAGCTACAATTTTCTTTCCATTCTGTAAAAAAAAAATCATTACATTAAGGATAAGTCTGATCACATCTGGAACCTTATGCTAAAACCACTTTTTTCTAAACCTACCTTTAACCAATAAACATCAATGGGTTTCGTTCCAGCAACTTTGGCGTCAAATCGTGCTAACTGACCACTTGTGACAGAGGCACTCTGAATGGTGGAAATAAAACTGGGTGGTACAACACCTCCTCTTCCTGGTTGCCTTCTCCTCTCTTCAACGACAAGATTTGCACTGCATTTAGCTTTTCCTCCACGATTTTCAGCGATAACTGAGAATACACCAGAGTCTTCCATGAAGACTTGACGAACAATCAGTACTGATTTTGTACTAAAAGTGTAAATCTGAAGGTCAGCGGAGTTTGTAATCGGGAAATCTTCACGGTACCACTTGATAGCCGGTAATGGATCTCCATCAAATTCAACTTCAAACTTAGCTTGCTCTTGTTCAAAGGCTCTGCATGGTTGTATTTTCTTGGTAAAGACTGGCGGTACTGCTGGTTTTACTTGACCTTGAACCACTCTTTCCTGAGTTTTGGCTTTGTGTTCCATCTCGGTTGTCTCAGTTGCTGTTATCTTCCTCGTAATCTCAAGATCTCCCTTGGTTTCTTTCTGAATTTGCTTTTGTTTTGCTACGTGAACTTCACGCCCATGAACAGAAGATTCAGAAGGTTCTGGAGGATACCTCCCGGAACCTTTCACACGCTCGGTGTCGATGTCTACTTGAGTAGTAAATGGTTTCTTGACAACTTTGGGAGGTGGTTCTACTGCCTCTTGTGGTTGAGTTTCCCTGAAATTAAGCATGATAATTAGAACGTTTTGTTTGAGAGATGTTATTAAATTGATATCAGTATTGGAGACGCTAGAACTCAAAAGTGAACTTACAAGTTCTCTTGATATTTTTGTGCCATTCCTTTAGCCATCGAGTTTTGAACGACTTTATCACCGGGAACGGCAAACTGATGAGATTGCTCCCTAAGCCTTGTTTCCTTCAGCACTTGTGATTCCTCCAAGTTCATCAGCTTATTGTAATAATCCTCATTCTTTTTGGTCTTGACTGATTTCTGCCAATCAGTTTCAGGTTCTTTAATCATCTTTTGTCCCAAGTGCTCAGTGGCGATATTAACACCTTGAGATACAGTTTGGTGGCGTTCATCGAAGACACGTTCGAGTTCTGTATCCTGGCGTTCCGACTGGTATTGGGTGAGCTCAGAATCGTACCACGCTAGAGATAAATAAACATTAAAGGCTGTTCTCTAAAATACTAGGTTAATATAAATTTTGACACAAATACCGACTCATGCTTCTTTACAATATTCTCGAAAGATACGGTACTATATATATAGAAATAAACAATTTTGTGAAAAATAGGGTCATTACGACACAATACTTCATTCGTGATGCAATAATAAACACATAATTTGGCTCTTCAATCAATTTTCAAAGAACTTTGATGGAAAAAGCAGGATTTGGGAGGAAATGCAGAGGAAACATAAAACAGTTTTATTTGTTAACGTCTGTGTAGAGAGATTTTTCTTTCAGGACGTTTTCGGACGAATAAATGATATAAAAGATGAGATGTTTTCAAAGTGCTTTCCATTGTCTTGAAATGGTCCAGCCCGACTCGGTAGACAAGGGGCTTGGTGTTCTCCAAATTTAAGATGGGATGTACAATATTGCAGATAACATAATAGATTAGAAATACACAAGTGAAACAAAATTTAAATTGATCCGTGTCCAAACACTAGAGGCTGAATATGGAAAAGGAAATATTTACCAATTAATAGACATGGTGAACAATGATACGATGCAATGGTGATTTCTATAACCATACCTGAAGCCAATTTTTCCTCGAGGTATACGAGAAAACTAGGACGTACGATGATATTGTCGTTCTACATATATACAGTCGATGTGCGTGCGTTTTGTCAATTTCTCGAATTTCATGGGCCAATTTCTGAACTCCGATTGCTGCAGCACATTGAGCGGTGGAAGAAGCTATCGATAGGGATTCGAGAGAAAAAGAAAGGAAAAAGGAACTTGGAACATTTCTAGACACTAGGACATGGTAGCGTGGAAATGATTTTGAGTATTTTTGTGCTCGAATAGAATGTATGTGTCGCATCGTTATGTATGTTGAAATACTGAATCGAATATTTTCTATAACTCGTATTTTGTGTACTAATGTAACTGTGCCAATGTTCTTCTTAATTTTAAGATTTTTAAATTTAAATAGAAGTTTTATTCGCAGCAGGATGTCATTATTATTCAGTTTATATTTAAAGTCTAAATTCTAACCCATTTATATAACAAATAGGAGAAAGAAATATGTAATTCGGATCTGAAAACAACTTTATAAGATATACATCCTGCTAACGAATTGAGATAAACCTTTTCCAATTTGGCTGATTCCGGATACTTACGTCTCGGAGAGTTTTTAAGTACCCCACGATAGTCATCGCTGCGCGGTCTCACAGTTAGAGTTGTTTCCGTACGTGCTTCACCAACTGAACTCCTGGCTACCACTTCAATCTTTCCGTTGTCGTACTGTCTCGTTTTGGGAATATCAAGATGGTACATTCCGTCGTATGTTAACTTATAACGAGAGCCCTAGTTTAGAAAAGAGAGGTGATTTCGATTAGTTTCTTGCATTCAGTATTTGGAAGAAAAGTTTTGAGTTTTTATAATTTTTTATTAAACTTACGTTGACAACAGTGTGGCCATTGATCAACCACATAACACGTGGTCTTGGATGACCTGTAACACGACAACAGAATCTGGACGAATCACTTTCTTCGACTGTGACTGGTTCCGGTTTGCTCACAAAGGCTGGAGGTGCTCGCACTTTTTCTTCTTCGCTTTCCTCTTCCGGAACGCTTTAAAATATAATTAATATAAATGTTAAATATGTTTCCAATGCTGAAATTAAAAAAAAAACTTTGAATGGCCTAAGTACTTACACTTGCCAGGCAGCTTCCATTTCTCGGATCTTTTCAATACTCTTCATTCCCTTTGGTAATTGAGATTCGTAGATTATACCAGGCTTTCCGGCTGTTTTAATAACAGCCCTTGTCTCATCTGTTCCATAAAGATTGGTTGCTCTGCAAAGGTATTCGCCACTGTCTTCAGGATAAACCCATCCAAAGTTCATGGCAACGTAACCAAAGTCATAAATTGGCGTAAATCTGTTTTTGTGAGGTAGTGGTTTACCATTAAAGAACCATTCAACCTTCATGTTGGGATCTCCTACAGGTGCAAGTTGGCACTCAAATTTAGTGTCGTTCATCTCAATAAGCTCAGTTTTGTTTTCAATCTGTGTGACAAATCTTGGTGGTTGTTTCTTGTCAGCATCGTAAAGATCATCCTCTGTAAGATGCACCTCTGATGTATATTTCTTGATAGTTGCCTCCATTTGCATTAGGGCTTCAGACTTTTTCATGCCCTTTGGTACTTGGTTTTGCAAAATGATATTCGGTAATTCTGAAACAATAAATATGAAGATTAGACAAAAATTACAGAAAATTAAAGATTTAAACATAGTAGTCTTAAGTGGATTTTACTTACGTTTGCAAGAGACAGATGCTCTAGTAGTGTCTTCTCCAAGATCATTAATAGCTTTGCAAATGT
This sequence comes from Andricus quercustozae, assembly GCA_932072015.1. Lineage (NCBI taxonomy): Eukaryota > Metazoa > Arthropoda > Insecta > Hymenoptera > Cynipidae > Andricus > Andricus quercustozae. The sequence continues at coordinate 33,956 of CAKNWU010326643.1, forward strand.
ATTCTCCTGAATCTTCAGCATATACATACAAAATTTCCATTGAAACGAATCCCATGTCATATGTTGTTCTGTATCTATGACCTGCTGGAATAATCTTCCCGTTCCTGTACCATTCAATACGCAAGTTTGGATCGTCTTTTGGTTCAACGCGACATTCAAATCTAACCGGCTCAGATTCTTCAACTGTGGCTGATTGAATTTGAGTAATAAATCGTGGAGGTTGACGTGGAGGTTCTGCTGCTGGCGCTTCGGTGACGGGACCACGTTCTAATTCCTTTAGTTTCTCTCCACTCATACCAGTTGGCAGCTGGGAGTCAAAGTCAATCGTTTTCTTGGCTAGAAAATAAATGTAGCAAAATTAGGCTGAGGTTATTAAATATTTTTATAATAAAAAGATTATTAGTTTGTACTCACATAAGCAAGTAATAGTAGCTTTGGTCGTAGCTGAACCCCACTTGTTGGTAGCTCTGCATACGTATTCACCACTATCTCTGGCATACGTATAAGAAAGATCCAATGAGATAAAACCAAAGTCATTGATTTGATGGACACGTGATCCTGTGGCGAATGGTCTGCCATTGTGGAACCAGTCAATGCGCATAGATGAATCGTTCTTAGGTTCAACTCGGCAATCAAAGTGAGCAGGACCAGATTCTTCTACTTCAATGTCTTTCAACTCTACAGTGAAACTTGGTGGATTTGGAGCCTCTTCTTCGGTCATAATCTCATCCCTTTTGTACAATGATTCTTCAAGCTTTTGGATACTTTCTGTTCCGGTTTTGAAGTTACTTGGAAGCTGTGGCTCAAGAATGATACCTTGACGGCCTCGTACTTGAAGCTTACAAGATACTGTTGCTTCCCCATGTCGGTTGGTAGCTTTGCAGGTGTATAACCCCGAATCTCGTTGGTAGCAGTTAGCAACTTCCAAAATTACAAAACCAAAGTCGTGAATTGTTTTCACTCTAGAACCAGCCAGTAAAGCCTTTCCATTGTGGAACCACTCAACTCGCATACTGGAATCATTAACAGGTTGAAGTCTGCATTCGAAGTGAGCAAGACAATTTTCAGATAAAGTTAGATCCGATGGTGAAGTGATGAATTCAGGTGGCTTTCCAGTGTCATCATCTGGACTTGGCTGTCCAGGTTCGTTACCAAGTCCTTCCAGCTCTGCAATCTTCCCAATTGTTCCTTCCATTCCTTTAGGAAGTTGAGATTCGAGAATTATATTCCTCTTTCCTGTACACTTCATGGAGCAAGTTGTTACTGCTTCACCGTATTCATTCGTTGCACGACAGCTATATTCTCCTGAGTCCTCTGGATAAATTGGGGATATTTCCAAAATAACAAATCCAAAGTCACAGAATGTGCGGAATCTAGATCCAGTTCGAAGAGGTTTGCTATTCCAGAACCATTCGACCTGTAATTAATTAAGGATAAATAAAGGAGGAATAAAACATTCAGAACATTATTTATAAATCTTTCTAAACAAAATTTACCTTTAATTTTGGATCGTCCGTGGGAATGAGACGAGCTTCAAAGTGAGCACTTTCACCTTCTCGGAGTCCATCAAGATTGCTAAGAGGAACCGTGAACATCGGAGCCTTTCCAGTTTCTTGAACTGTTCTTTCATCCTTTGTGCGTATCATGGAATCTTCGAGAGTTTGGATCTTCTCAAGACCGCCTTCCATTCCTTTTGGCAATTGTGATTCAAGAATCAGATTAGCCTTAGACAAACACCTAAGAGTTGCTTTGGTAGTATCTTCTCCATACTTATTGACTGCTCTACATTCATAAACTCCAGAGTTTTCTTCATAACAGTACAAAATGTCAAGAATAACAATACCAAAATCGTGGAAAGTTCTGTAGCGATGACCATGTGGTAATTTTTTGCCGTTGTAATACCACTCTACCTTAAGGTCGGGGTCAGTTATCGGAGTCAATCTCGCTTCGAAGTGAGCAGACTGGCCCTCAACTAATTTCGTGATGTCCGAAATTTGCGTGATGAATTTAGGTGCTTCGGCAACAGCTGCAGCCTGTGTTGGCTGATGTTCTCCGGTATAACTTTCTAGTTCACGAATACGGGCAAGGGAATCTGGTTGGAGAGAGTCTGAGTAGACGCCACCTTTTCCGAAGCATTTGATTGTAGCTTTGGTAAAGTCTTCTCCAAATTTGTTGCTTGCTTTGCAGACATATTCGCCAGTATCATGGGACATTACACCTGCAATATCCATTACAACGAAACCAAAATCAGACACCATCTTGAAACGAGAAGAGTGTCGCAGTGGCTGTCCGTTGTGGAACCATTCGACCTTCATATTCGGGTCACCTACAGGCACCAGTGTACATTCGAAGTGAGCTGATTGTCCATCCTTAAGGCCTTCCAGAGATTGAATCTGGCTGGTAAACTTGGGTTTCTGTCCTTTGGATTTATCTACACATTCAAGATTTACGCTAATTTCAGCTTGTCCCCACTTGTTGGTCGCCTTGCAAGAGTAGGTTCCAGAATCTTCGATCTTAGTACCCAGAACTTCCAAAACTACCATGCCGAATGCATAAACTGTTCTTGTTCTATGACTGGCCTCCAAAGATTTTCCATTGTAAAACCACTCAACAACCATTGTTTGATCACCAGTTGGAGTGAGAGATGCCTCAAAGTGTGCTATTTCACCTTCTGAGAGGTTAGTCAAGTTCTCGAACTGAGAAGTGAAAACTGGAGGATGTCCTTCGTCACTTTCAGGAGCAGTACCATCTTCTCGTTTGAGTGACTCTTCCAAATCTTGTATGGCTTCTAATCCCTCTATTCCTTTAGGATGTTGCGATCTCTCGATTATATTTTCTTTTGTCGAGCAGTAGATTGTAGTAGATGTGAATGCTTCACCAGCTTTATTATAAGCTTTGCATGTGTAGATACCAGAGTCACGATCATATGCATCGGTTAAGTCTAAGGTGACAAATCCGAAATCACTGGTCATTTTAAATCTTGAACCATGCTCTAAGGCCTTACTATTGAAATACCACTCAATCTTGAGATTAGGATCATCTTTAGGTTCTACTTGTGCTTCCAAATGAAGTGGTTCGGATTCACCGAGTTTGAATTCCGGCTTGAGAGGTACAATCCAAATGGGTTTTGGATATTCGTGTTCTGGACCAGAATCTGGCCTCAAAGATTTCGACAAATAAGCATCCTCGACTTCCTTGACTTTCTCGAGACCAGCTTCTCCTTGAGGATGTTGAGTTTGGAGGTATATGCTCTGTTTGCTTGTACATTTAAGTGTACCAGTTGTTTGTGCTGTTCCTTTAGAATTAGTAGCTTTAACAGTTATTAAACCAGAATCTTCTTCATATGCATGATTAAGATCCAAAGCCACATATCCAAAATCGTAGGTCGCCTTGTATCTTGCACCAATTGGCAACGGTTTTCCATTCATGAACCATTCAATTTTCATGGTTGGATCTTTCGATGGCTCAACATTGCATTCAAAGTGCACATTGTCTCCTTCGATACATTCGACATTGTTCAAGTGGCTGATAAAGACTGGTTCTTCATAAGTAGGTTCAACTTCTTCCCTCGTTGTTGCATGCGGTTGTTCTAGGGCATCAATCTTTGGAAGAGCATCGGGATGTAAAGTATCACCTATTAGCCAATGTTTGTCTGCGATTTTCAGACTGCATGTAGAAACAGCTTCCCCAAGCAAATTGGTAGCTTTGCAGGTATAAATTGCGGAGTCATCATCCCTAAGACTGTTAATTGAAAGCGTAACAAGACCGAAATCGAAAGTACTACGCAATCTAGTTCCAGTTTGAAGAGCAATACCATTCTTAAACCATTCGACGCGTAAATTTGGATCTGCTCTTGGTTCTACTTGAGCTTCTAAGTAAACATGTTGTCCTTCTACTAATTTGTCAAAGCTCTTGAGATGAGTCGTGAAGACAGGAGCTTGTTGAGGAGTAGTATCAACAAACATATCAGGAACTTTGTTCATTTCAGCTTCTTTTAATTGGATCTTCTGCCATGCATCAGGTTGAATTGAATCACCAGAAATAGCAGAACGAGCCTTCACTTTCAGCGATATGGAGGAAACAGCCTCTCCTGATTTGTTGATCGCTTTGCAAGAGTAAACTCCTGAATCCTCGGCAATAACCTTCATGATGTTCAAAGTAACGAATCCAAAGTCGTGGTTGACATGGAAACGAGATCCCATCTTGAGTTCGACTCCATTAACATACCACTCAAATCGTAAACTAGCATCTCCTACAGGTACAACTCTGCATTCATAATGAGCTACTTGACCTTCCCATAAGTCTGTAGGACCGGACAATAATTGAGTAAATATCGGTTTGTCGAAAACTCTTTCAGGTTCGTCAGGACGGCTTGGCCCTTTGTCGGCCTCGAGTCGTGCAATCTTCTGTTGAGCCTCAGGATGATGGCTTTCCAATTGAATGCTGGATTTAGTTTGGATTTTCATAGAGGCAGTTGTGACAGCTTCTCCTAATGGATTGGAAGCTCGGCACATGTAGACGCCTTTATCATTTTCGCGAACATGAGATATGTCCAAAGATACGAATCCAAAATCATGAACTTTCGAGATTCTAGAACTGGTTTCAAGAGGAGTCTCATTTCTGAACCATTCAACCTTCAAAGTTGGGTCTCCTACCGGAATCAATCGACACTCAAAGTGGGCTGTCTGTCCTTCTGGAATAGCATCGATGTTCTGTAGAGGCTGAGTAAAGACTGGACGTTGTCTAGTTTGTGGTTCTGGAACATCAGGTTTCTTCCATGGCTGTTGAGATTCAAGTTCACGAATCTTGTCCATACCCTCGGGTCGCTGAGAGTCCATAATTATGTTTTCTCGTGGAATGACTTTGAGTTCGATTGATGAAACACACTGTCCAAGGTTATTAATAGCGCGTACAGAATATTGTCCTGCATCTTCAGGAACAGCATGTCCAATATCAAGAGCCACGTAACCAAAATCAAAGGTGACGTGGAAACGAGAAGCTGATGGAAGCGGTTTGCCATTGTGGAAGAATTCGATACGCAAATTAGCATCATGAAGAGGTTCAACTTGGCATTCAAAATGAGCTGTTTGTCCTTCGTAAATTTCGGTAGTTCCCTGTAAAACAAAATAAATTTTTATTTTAGATAAAAGTTATTGATTGGAGATTGAACAAAATATAGATATAAGAAGAACATACCCTAAGTTCTGTAATGAATCTTGGTGGAGTAACAGGTGGTTCATCAACTTCCAAACGAGCAGGATGGCCTTGTGACTCCAACTCTCTGATTTTCTCAAGTCCATCAGGATGTTGAGTGTCCATAAGTATACTTCGTCGCGCTGAAACCAAAAAGAGTTTAGCAAATTCTCTCTATAATTATCGTGTCACTATGAAGAGAAGATGTTAATTCATGGAGAGGGGAGCTACGTATTGAATGGATAATCGATACCCTTGTTTGAAGCACATTTTTGGATGCCAAGAAAGCAAATTGTCATATATCTGAAAGCGGTGGATGGATACAAAGATTCGAAAATGCTAAATCTTCTTTATTGCATTATACAGAAGAGCTGGTTATGCTGGTTACGAAAAAATATCTGTTTGTAAGATTTTTATAGTTGCTGTTGCCTTGTATTCTACAATAATTTCTGTGAAACGATCCTCTCGTTTCACAATATGGGGACTTTCTCTTTCGTCGAATGGGGTGCGATGACATATGCAGCAGTCTGTCATAAGTTTGTGGCAATTCAGTCTTTAATGAATCGATAGGAAAACGCAAAGCGGGAAAAAGATATGCACAAGTTTCCAGGATTTTTGCCCTAAAGTTCAAATTAAATGAAAATACTTACATCCCACTTTGATGGTGCAAGTGTTTACAGCTTCACCAGCGAGATTGGTAGCCTTGCACATGTAAGTACCAGAGTCTTCAGGATACGCATATAGAATGTCAAGAGCAACATAACCGAAATCATGAGTTTTTCGGTATCGATGTCCAGTTTTGACTGCTTTACCGTTGACGAACCTATAAAGTAGATTCATAATTAGAATCAAGGAACGTTTTGTAATCTTGTAGGTCAAGTTCGATATTTCAAACAATATTAGAAATTTAAGAGAGTATTTGATGATAGATACCATTCTATTTTCAGATTTGCATCGTTGATGGGTTCGACTCTGCATTCCAGGTGAGCATGTTCGGCTTCCTTGACAAGATCGAGATTATTCAAAGGTGTTAAGAAAACTGGTTTCTGATGAACAACTTCCTTCTCGACTTCTTGTTTTACTTCAACAGTTTCTAGTTCTCGAATCTTTTGGAGTCGCTGAGCATCCAAAGTGTCAAGACATAATCCTTGCTTGGCTGTCAGAAATAAATTATATTTTTTATTAATTTGCACTTCTGCAAAGGATTTGCTTTCGCGAGAAGTGAGTTAAAAGTAGAATTGATTGAAGATAATTTACTATACTCACAATCGACAGAGATGACACATGTAGTAACTGCTTCTCCTGCAGCATTCCTAGCTTTGCACATGTAAGTACCAGAATCTTCTGGGTAAGCATAGAGAATGTCGAGGGCGACAAAACCAAAATCGTAAGTGGTTTTGAATTTGTGACCTTGTGGAATTGGTCTACCATCTCTGTACCATTCAACAACCATGGTTGGATCATTTACAGGTGTCAAGGTAGCTTCCAAATG
>CAKNWU010326643.1:40740-52010 GCA_932072015.1 Andricus quercustozae
AGGAAAAATTATTTTTAATTATCAAGTACGTACTGCTCTTTAATTTTACAAGAAAGTTTGAAGATATAATTAAAGTTTGTTAATGATCTACTTACATTTGACGTCAAGATTGATGGAGCTGGTAGCAGAGCCTAGTTTATTTGTGGCTTTACACGTGTAGGTACCAGAGTCCTCAGCGTAAACTGAGAGAACGTCCAAAGCCGCGAAACCAAAATCGCAAGCTGTTCTGTATCTGTGTCCAGTGGAAAGTGGTTTATCGTTATGGAACCACTCCACCTTCATGTTTGCATCAGGATAGGGCTCAATACGACACTCATAATGTGCGCTTTGTCCTTCTACCAAGTTTTTAGGTCCATTCAATTGGACGGTAAACGAAGGTTTGTCTTTAACTACTACATCTTCTTCTTCGCGACGTTGGTACTTGCTAGTGTCCTCCAAAGCTTGGAGTTTGGCTAAAGAGCCTTCGTGTTGGGACTCAAACTGTAGGGCGGCTTTGGCTGTAGGTGAATGATAAAAGTATCGTGTAAGCAAATAATGTAGTGTACTGTGCTGTATCAAAAGTGGTTAGGAAAAAAATAATGTAACATTGATTTATGACATAATGATGATACTTACACTGGACAAAGAGTGTAGCTGATGTTACTGCTTCGCCAAGATCGTTGATAGCGCGGCAGGTGTATGTACCAGAGTCCTCGGGATTAACATATTTCATGTTGAGAGCAACGTATCCAAAGTCGTGCATTGTCGTCACGCGGTTAGCTGTGAACAATAGAAAATTAAAAAAAAAAAAATGAAATGGAATTAAATATTTCTTAGGCTGCAAGTATTCAGAGGTAAAATTCTTACATGCTAAAATTGGAACACCGTTGCGCATCCATTCGACTTTGAGTTTAGCATCACCCACTGGAATGACGCGAGCTTCGAAATGAGCTGCTTGATTTTCAGCAACTCTAAGATCCTTGATAGGCATGGTAAAAACGGGAGCTTGTGAGACAGACTCTTCTTGTACTGCCTTTCGCTGGTAGCGAGATGAATCTTCCAAATGGCGAAGACTCTGGAGAGCGTTTTCGTTTTGAGTCTCCAGATAAATTGATTTTTTAGCTGAAAAGAATAACATTTATTGTTAAATTATTTCAAAATATTTTAATAAGTCTCAGATGTTTTAGTATTTAAACTTACAGTGCACGTCAGCCGTTGCCGATGTCATGGCTTCACCAATTGCATTTCTGGCACGACAAGTATAAGTTCCTGCATCTTCCGGATAGGCGTACATGATGTCCAAGGCAACGAATCCGAAACTGTTAGTTTCAATGAATCGTGAACCAGCCTTAACGGGTGTATTGTTGTGGAACCATTCGACCTTCATTGTAGAATCAGAAACCGGAATTAGCCGACTTTCAAAGTGCGCTCTTTGACCTTCCTTGATCTCCACATTGTTCAAGGAGGTTGTGAAGATTGGAGCTTGAGTAGTAGTTTCTTCAACATCTTCTCTACGATGATACTTTGATCGATCCTCTAGATAATTAATTTGCTCTAAACCCATTTCATTCTGAGTATCAGTTAAGATTTGCGCAGTTGATTTACAACTTAAAGCGCAGTTAACTTCGTCACTTCCAACAAGGTTAACTGCTCGGCAGGTGTAGGTTCCGGTATCCTCTGCAATTAGGTCGATTACGTCCAGGGCGACATAGCCAAAGTCATGAATGGGACGGAAGCGGTGTCCTGGAAAATATGGTGTTAAGTATATTTAGTAAGATTATTATTATAATTTTTTTAAATTACAAAAATAGTTTAATACCTATCGTGACTGGACGACCATTTTTGAACCACTCTACTTTCAGATTGGAATCGGTAACGGGTTCGAGTTTGCATTCGAAAGTGCATGGTTGTCCTTCTCTAAGATTTTCTTGGTTTTTCGGTTTTGTGACGAACTTCGGTTTGACGTTAACAACTTCATCGACAAGTTCATTTCTCTTGTATCTGGAAGAATCTTCAAGGTACTGAATCCGTTCGAGTCCTTCGGGGTGTTGGGACTCTAGAAGAAGATCTTTCTTGGCATGTACACGAACCGAACAAGATGTGACTGTTTCGCCAAGTTGATTGCTGGCCTGGCATGTGTAAACTCCTGAATCCTCAGGGTAAACTCCTAGGATGTCCAAAGCTACGTAATCAAACTCATAAGATGGTCGGAAGCGGTGTCCAGTTTTGACTGGTCTTCCATTTACAAACCAGTCAACTCTCATGGTTGCGTCGCCTACAGGCTGCAAACGGCATTCCAGATGAACATTCGTAAGTTCTACTGTTTCGATGTTATGTAAAGGTCTTGTGAACTGAGGTGGTTGCATTACAGTTACGTCCTCTTGTTGCGTTCTTCTATATTTAGAAGAATCTTCTAGCATCTGAATTTGCTCGAGCGACTGCTCATTTTGAGTGTCAGTAAGAATACCCGATTTTCCAATAACTCGAACGCAGGCAGATGTATGAGCTGATCCAAGATGATTGGTTGCTCGAACGGTATATTCACCAGAGTCTAGAAGACTTGCATGTACAATGTCTAGAGCAACGTAACCGAAATCATAGTATGTCCTAAATCTTGAACCTACAGTAACAGGTCTTCCATTTTGGAACCACTCTACTCTCATGGTAGGATCTCCCATTGGTTCCAGGCGACATTCCAAGTGGATGTTCTTTCCTTCGCTGACTGGTTTTGGATCACTTAGAGGTTGAACGAAGATTGGTTTAGATTTTGATATTTCTTCTATGTGATATTGTGGTTCAACAAACTTCGAGTCTTCGAATCTCTGAGTCTTCTCGTAAGCGCCATGGTGCATACTACTTGTATCGATGCTTGATCGTGCTGCGGAAAAATGAAACAGTCAAATAATTATCACGACGCTAACTAAAATCAACATTCGGATTATTAAACTAAATATACTTACTCTCAACTACCATGGTAGCAGAAAGTTGAGCTTCTCCTAAAATATTTCTTGCCACAACAGTGTATGTACCCGCATCTTCGGGGCGGACTTGCAAAACATCGATTGCAACATATCCAAAGTCGTGGTAAGTTTGTATCCTATTTGCAGCAGTAATAGGTCTTCCGTTGTGGTACCACTCGATTTTCATAGTTAGGTCACTCTGTGGTTCAACACGGGCTTCAAAATGGGCCCTTTGACCTTCCACAATCTTATTTGTACCTTTAAGTGGACCCAAAAACCGAGGTGCTTGAGACACTTGAGTTTCTTCTTCTACTCGTCGGGTGTATCGGCTCGAGTCCTCCAAGTTTTGAATCTTTTGTAAACCCGTTGGGTTTTGGCTATCATAAATTATGTCATTTTTGCTGATGACACTTAATTGTGCTGTAGAGCGTGCTTCACCAACCCTGTTGTAGGCACGGCATGTGTATATACCTACGTCGTGAATTGTCACGGACTTAATGGTCAAAGCAACGTAGCCAAAGTTGAAGAAAGTTGTGATTCTTGAACCTAAAAGTAAGATCATTGGATTTTAATACACTATTCTTGTACTTAATATTCGACTTTAATGAGGGTCAACCTACTAGCTTCTACGGGACGACCATCCTTGAGCCACTCAACACGGAGATCAGAATCTCCGACTGGCTCTAGTCGAGCTTCGAAGTGGGCGAAACCACCTTCTCTTATATTATTTTGATCCTTAATAGGTGACTTAAATTCCGGTGGGCTTGTAGGTTCAGGCTGTTCGTGAACGTACTTCTGTTGCATAGCCTGATGATAAGCTTCCAACTGATCGGCAGCTTCGATATACTTTTGCTGTTCGGGGATGCCTAGATCGGCAGTTACGCTAGTACGAGCTGAAATTTTTAGATTTTTAATTAAATATTTGGGACTGAAAATTAGGACTTTTCCTTTTAAAAAATGTCTATTAGGTTTGCGTACCAAAAACACGCAGAGTCGCGGAGCTGATGGCCTCTCCCAAGCGATTCACAGCCCTGACGGTGTAAGAACCTGCATCTTCACTTCGTAGGTGCAATATATTTAGCGAGACGTATCCGAAGTTGAAGATGGTTGTGATTCTTGAACCTTGGAAGATAAAAGCAAAATAAATATATATTTTGCATAAGTCGTTGATGCTAATACAGTAATAAAAGATAGAACTTACTGGCTGTGATGGGTCTTCCATCCTTATACCACTCCACTTTCATTGTAGGGTCACTGACAGGAGTTAGCTGTGCTTCAAAATGAGCATTGCGTCCCTCCTGAAGTTCGCCTAGATCCTGGAGTGGTCGGATGAAGACTGGTCGCTGTGAAGAGTTATCCTCCACGCTCTCCTGCCTTTGGTACTTGCTGTAATCCTCGAGTTGCTGTATATAACGCAGACTGTCGGGGTGTTGACTAGTTTGTTCAATTGTGGCGCGAGCTGAAAATAGATAATATGATAGTAATCTTAGATCTTGTCCTTTATCTTATATATTCTCTAATCTGCTTTGAGGACTTCAGGTATACTCACGTGTCACGCTAAGGGTGGCGCGAGATTCGGCGACGCCTGTTGAGCTTACTACACGGCAAAGGTATTCGCCGCTATCTGGTAGCCCAACACTGATCAAGTCCATGGCCAAAAATCCAAATTGGAAAATGAAAGTCGCTCGTGAGCCTGTTGAAAATTTTAGATTGGAAATTTGCTATGACAAATGAGAAGCATCATCATTTCATCTACAATACTCACTTGCGACTAAAGCTCTGCCATTGACGTACCACTCCACCCTCATAGTGGGGTCGCCCACCGGTTCGATTCTGGCCTCAAAGTGAATTCGTCCACCTTCGATTTGATGAACGTCCCGTAAGGGTATGATGAATCGTGGAGGCGGATAAATCCTATCTTCTTCCTGAGGAGGTAAATAGGGCTTTGCGCGTTCCACGTGTCTCAAGTAAATCACTTCGGGGCCAGGTGCGGGTCTGAAACGACAGATCAAAGTGGTTATTTTCGAAAGAATATTGACGAAAAATAACAAGTTGAATAATATTTACTCTGGTTCGATAACTTTCGTCGGTCGGGGTAAGTTGAGGCGTCTTGGTTCGGGGATTGATCCTTTCGGTGTTTCGACGAAAAGTCGGGCTCGGGTGGCGGTGGAGCCAGCCACATTCTGAGCTGTGCACTGATACCAGGCAGCATCTGAGAATTTGGCTCGTGGTATATCTAATGTCGAGGCTCCACTACCGTCTGTCGATATTCGCACGTCGGGGCCCGGCGCTATCGGTATGCCGTCCTAAAAAATCAATTTAGCATATTGAAATCATAACTATATAAAATCTCAGATAACTTGTTCCGAGCACAGCGGGTTTTTGAAATTTTTGCACACACCTTCTGCCAAGAGATTCGTGGAGTTGGTGTACCAACTGCTCTTGCTGTGAAGACTACTGGTTCTCCTTCCTTAACATTTGTAGTCGTGAAGCGTTCTACAAATTTCGGTGCCACCACTTGTTCCTTCTCGATGACGTTGAGGTTACATTGGAAAGATGTTTCGCCAGCTTTATTTTTAGCAACGCATGTTACGATGCCTGAATCAGATCGACTAACGTTTGTGATCATAAGGGAGTTATTACCAGACTCATTGACTAATATTTTGTGAGTTGTGTCATTGGCTACAGGATAACCATTGATGTACCACGTGACTTCTGGATATGGACGACCAGTCACTCGACAGTCAAACCTTGTCATTTTTCCTTCTGTAACATCGCGATCAGCACAGGTCCTGATGAAGTTTGGAGCAAGGACTTTGCCACTGTCACCAGATTCTTGGGTAATAGTCTCAGTCTGAGATGTCTGTCTGAGAACGTCTCTAGTTTGTTGGATTGGAACATAGGCTTGGTCTACTTGATCGCTAGATTCGATGGCAAGACATGCAGAGCTGACAGTGCAACCTTGAGGATTTTCTACCAAAAGCGAGTAGTGTCCACTGTCTTCTGGGCGAGCTACTCGAACCTTCAAAGTGGCTTGTTGATTCGAGTAGCTCGTTTCGATACGTTGAGAATCACTGATTCTTTGCCCATTTTTGAACCAAGTTAACTGAAAATGGAAACAATATGGATGTCATTAAAAATAAAAATGAAGAGGTTACACATACGTATTACTTTATTGTATATTAGTTACATACCCTTGGCTTCGGATTTCCAGATATTTTGGAGGTGAAAACTGCATCGGAACCTTCAGCAAGTTTTGAGTTTCTGGGCTTTTGTGTGATTTGAGGAGGAGAAACCGGTCCGAGATTTCGGTCAACGGTCGTGGATATTTGTGAATCAGATTCACCCATGAAACGTCGGGTGATTGACTCTCTAAACTCTGTTTCTCGCAATACTCTGTATTCAAAGGTGTCAACCTGTAAAATCATAAAACACCAATTTTCAATAAAAATAGAAACAAACGCTATCCAATTTTATAGACTTTCTTTTCGCCTAAGGCACTGACCTTGAAGTCTTCGATGGAAGTAGAATTCGTTCCATTTATATAATTTCGATTTTCGGTAGACTGTTGGTAACTACGCTGTTGGAAGGTTTGACTTCCAGATTTTTGTTCAGTTGACTGAAAACTTTGTGAGTATTCCTTTTTGAATCCACCCAACTGTTGCTGAGGTGGTTGTCCGAATCCTTCGGGCTGAATGTGCACGGAACAAATGGCTTCGCCTAAAAAGTGAATACGATTTATTTAATAATATTACTCATTCATTTGAAACATTCCGAAAGTTAAACTATCTAGAATGAAAATTACCATATTGATTTTTCGCATTACAAGTGTACTCTCCTTCATCTCCTGGGCCAATTTGATTTATTTGTAGCTTAACGATTCCATTTTGGCTATTGTATGTCATCCGAAATTTCTGTGACTCCAAGAGAGGTGCGCCCTTGTGAGTCCAGGAGACGGAGGGTTTCGGAGTACCACTTACTCGTCCTTCGAATACGGCATTACCACCTTGCGCAAACCTGGCATTCTTAAAGATCTGTTGAAAAACTGGCGGCGATGGATCACCTGGTCTGCCCGTAAACCTGAGGAGAATTTTAAATAGGTTACTCATCGCTCTGAATATATTTTGTTTTTTCGTCCAACTGAGATTAAAGATCTTAATTTTGCGGTCAGACGAAAGGTTATTCACCAAGGTGCAAGATAAGGCAAACAACGACTACGGTTCAACGGAACTTACGTTGGTATCGTGGGCGAAGTCTGCATCGTGATCTCTCCTTGCACTGCAACAAAAATGAGTGTGTAAAGATTTTACTGCCAATATATACATGAAAAACGATTATTGATTCCTAATTAATATTAAAAAATAATTATCATTTTTGAAACACGTAATCTATCACTCTATCTATCTTTTCAATAATCCAAAGATTGTTTTTATGTTGTTCTCCACCATTTCTGTAAAGCTGTAATTAGGCCTCTTTTAAAAAATAACGTTTGATTTGATTTTTTTTTTCAAAGGATCTACAAATTTCTTTATTATTTATCTTTAAGGAATAGAAAACGGATGAGATGGCTTTTAAGTGGAGGGATACTTGTAAAATATGAAGAATCCGATGAATGTGATAACATCAGCCAACCCAAAAATTAATTAAGACATTATACTGCTAATGCAAAAAAAAATGGGAAATGATTCCTAATTTATATGGAGAAGATATTGATCCTTATGACCTAAGATATAGTACTCAATTTGTTTAACTATATACAAATCTCTTTATTTTCTATCTTCAAGGAATGAAAAAGGAATGGATGTTGATTTTAAGTGGAGGGATACTTTTAAAATATAAATAATACAATGGATTTTTTGTGTACCATGAATATCGAAACTAGAGGGCTCGAGTTTTTTTGGACATAATTTAATATCTAAAATAACAGCAAGGGACAAAGTAACTACTTTTTTTTCAACGTTTAAAAAATTTACCTTTTTTGGAAATACTTTAATGCAAAATAAATGAACGATTTTCAATCATCATTTCTTATATTTTTCTTTGGATTTTTTTTCAATTTCAATTTTTTGATACCTTCTTTTACAACATTGACTTAAATAAAAAGTAGTTAATATTTTTACCCTAGGTTCAAGGGAAAACTCCATACCCTGATAAATTTTACTTCGACGACCCTGCTCTTAAGTAAACATAAAAACTTCGAGCACCTAGAAAAAATTATTTCGATACTAGGTAATAAGCGAATTTGGATAAATATTTGGTTACTTCTTTACAAAAATGTGGGTCGAGCACAAATAAAAATTTGGAGCGAGATACCAGAACGAAATCCACACGTGGGTGTAAGCTATAGGTATCAGCAGCCAGACGTGCTACTTGAGACGTGCTGATACAGTTTTTCAAGAAATGATTTATACTAATTTCGATGAGTCGAAAAGGAAACTCGTTCTGTCCACTTTCTTTTAAAACAAAAACAGCACTAATAGAAGTCGCACAATCAACATTGTTATTTCAAGATATTTTTTAAATAAGATATAGCATCATTTTATATGAATAGTCCGTTCAAATATTATAAATATATAATAAATATTATTTGTAACTTTTCAACTTTATTTGTAAACCAAAGATGAGTTAAAAAATAGATTTTCTGAACTGTAAAATTTCTATAATATCGATCTGTGAAGGAAGGAAGGCCAAACCCTAGAATTTTATTAATTGCACACTTCTTCAGGCGCATTACAAATTAAATATAAAAAATCAAATTATAATTATTGAAAATCTTAAATTGAAAGGGTATATTGCATCAAAATTAAAGCAAATTAATCATTTTGTTTTAGTTTTTACTTATTTTACTTTCACTAACTTCATGACGTCTAAATCGATCGCATGCTGATCAATAAATTAATATTATACTGTAAAATAGCGCTTAATGTAGAAAAACGAAAATTATTTACTCATATAAGATAAGGAATTGTAAATTAAATAAATTGTAATTAGTAAAATAATTTTCTGAAAGTTTGGACTAAGACAAGATTAGCGACAAGTTATAGTGTTATAAATAATTAAATTTGCACTAAAATTGTGTTATTTGCAGATAAATATCTCAATACCTATTGTAACGGAAAATTGAAAAATAATGTAATTGTTTCTCAGTACTCATTCTCCATACTATATAAAGAAATTTTTCGATAAAGTTCCAACTTTGGTCTATATAAGAATTATAAAAGTGACCTTCTTTGGACAACTATGCTTTTTTTTTAAAAGTTTAAAAAAACCAAAACTTTAAATTTTTCGTAAAATTTATTTTCCCTGCGCAGGTAATTGTAAAAAAAAAAGTTAAAGGTAAAAAAAGTCTCATCTTATCCTAAAAATTCGATAATTTAATTTTCTCTAGATTTAAGGTTCTTTCGTAGATATAAGCCATTATGAAAATGTACAATGCTTAGATATAAGACACCCGGGAAATGGGTCGACTTTTACGCATAGTTTTTTTATAATTAAAAATTATTTTTTGAATAAGTAAATTTTTTTTAATATAAAATCTTACTAAAATTATGAATACAGAAATAAGTAAGATTTAGAAAAAAAATTGATATAGGACGTTTTGTAAAAGTGCTCTTCAATTTGTCGGCAAGAAAGTTAAAAAATCCATCGCTGCTGAAGGTTTTAATAACAAATTTTTAAAGCCTTTTGATCTTTTAATCTAATAAGGGAACATCTCCACACAATAAAGAACCAAAAATTAAAAAATTTTCTTTTCTAAGAAAAAAATGTCAAAACTGCTTAATCAGGCGAATTGCATTATATTTGCTTATGCTGGTTGTCGTGAGAAAAATAAGGTCAAGAAAAAAGTGGGCTATGATTTTCAGAACTGAAATGATTTTATCAATTATTTTAACAATAGTTTTTATAATTGAATTTTTGGTTATGCAGCTTCTTACCAATTTTTCGAAAACAGTTAAATTTAAATAAATGATGTTTCTTTTTTTTAATATTCTTTACAACTCTACTGCTTCTAATTTTGAATCTAAGTATATTCAAAAATAATTATTTGTTTAAAAAAGATTTTCTTTAAACAAATTGTTTTGGCGATTTCATTCATCGAAAAATTCACTTTAAAAATGTAGGTTTAAACATTTTTTCATAAAAAATAATATTTTTTAATTGAAATTACATCACCAGTAATATTATTTTAATGTTTAAAATCATAGATGAACTATTTTTTATAAATCTTATTTTTGGCACGACAACTACCTTAAAATATACAGCATATATTTAAGAAAATTCAGTGTTCGTGCATGGCTCAAAATGTTTTTTTTTTAGGTGAGAATTCATGTTTCTTATCAAAACACAGGAGCAGTGTTAATTTTTAAATAAGTAACTTTGATTCACAATGCTAGAATTTTCTGAATGTTTAATTATTTTTGGAATCAACTTTAAAGTTTACAAAAATCTGATCGGGGATCCGAAAAAAATTAAGGAAAGTTGTTCAGAAAGGTATAAATATGTTTTCTACGGACATAGTTTTTCAAGATAAATCATCATTAAGAAATTAAAAAGATTTTATTTCGGTCGCGCGACCCGTTTTCAGTCTGATCGCTCGTAAGTTTAATTTTCAACGGATTTTGATTTTTTTTTTAAATCGATCGCAAAGGCTTCTAGGTATAACGAGCAAATGCTAATAAATCATTATACTTAAATTATTATTATTTATTATACTTAATTATTATACGCAATTTTTCCTTTAATACATATAATTATTTTTTTATTAATATTTTCAAGTGTGCCACTGTGTTAAAGATGTTAAAATTCAATGGAAAAAGGTCTTAAATACAGTATAACTATACAAAAATAATGTAAACAAAATTGTTTATGATGTTATTAAAAATGATTGAAAAATATTAATTTTTGCATGATTTTCAATGATTAGTTGTGTGAATTCATTGCTTTGTTAAATATATGAGAAATTAATGTACGATTGCGATTAATAAAAAATATCTGCCAGTGACTTCTTGCTGTCATATTTTTTGAATTAAAAATAACTGTTCATTATTTAAACAATTTCTATACAAAAATGCATATTTCGATATTTTTCTATGAATAGTCAAGTATTTTGCATTTTTTTAAACAATCGACTAGGAATCTGTACCTATACAATTTCGCAAGTTTATTATAAATAATGTTTTCTTCAGTCCTTGTAAATATGTAAAATTAAATAACTGTGTTTTCATTTGTGAAAGTAACCTTCTTTAAGGATAAATAATTTCTTAATGGTAACAGTTTCTAGGGATTTAATTAATATATTTAATTTAGAAAGCTTTGACCATTTATATTACT